>WOUH02000022.1:3590273-3605304 GCA_009936405.2 Stevia rebaudiana | reverse complement strand
GGCGCCTTGAACAACAGCTTGCACGAAAATCTCGTCTTCCTCACTTGATGATGGCATGATGATGTTTTTTATAAAAAATTTTGGAGAGAAAGAAATGGGATTTAAATGGAAGAGAAATGGGATTTGAATGAAAGATATAAAGAGAGAAAGAAAGAAGTGAGTGTATATATATATATATAGAATTTTAGAAAGAAATTTTTTTTTTTTTTTTTATGTTGTTAACGGTCGAATGGCACAAAAAAAGAGAAAATCCAACGTTAATATCTTGAATCACGCCGTTGCCCAGACGACGGCACCTTCCAAAACGCCCCTCTAACGCCCCCTCTAACGCCCCGCGGGGCGGTGTTTCCGCGTCATCGGCGGCGTTGCCGTCGTGGAGAACGCCCACACCGGGCAGTCTAAATATCTCTATTTCTTGTTTCTATTTACTAAATCCTAAATTTTTATTACTAAATTGTTTAATATTTAGTTCAAAAGTTGTCTATTTGTTCATCCTGTCTAAAACTCAGATTTCTATACTTCTAGTCTGGTATAAAATAAAGATTAAACAACACCTTACAAGTTTCAAAATGAATAAAACTAAAGTTTCCAGCCTATTATAAAAATCAAGATTAAATAGCACCTTACCTATTTTAAAAAAAAAAAAAAAAAAGAAACATTACTCCGCCAAATTGTAAAAACCGAACCATTTGAATCAGCCAAACCGTCCAACTTGCATCGGTTTGTGCTGTTCAAGTTAACGGTTTTCAAACACCCCTAATCAGAACTCAGAAATGCAGAACACAAAGTGGTTTTAAATCTCAAGGTCAAACAAAAGTCTATATTAGACAAACAATTAAAAAAATTTATCATAGACTTGCTGATGTTAGTTTACTTGAAAGACGCATAATATTATTAAAGAGCAAATCAATCGCAAAATATGTAATTACCAGTCTGTTCAGTCGGGGAAGTAGCTACACATTTACAAACCCCTGCCTTTATAGAAGATACGCTTACAATCTGAGTTCTGCAACAACAAAAAACAAACGAATTGAATAACACAATCGATTCTTATTCTGCTTTATAATCAATGAGAAATCACAGCAAAGCAGCTACTTATCGAGCAAATTACGAAGCTCATGTAGCAAAGTACGTAATAAAATCAGTAATTATATGGATACCTTACGACGGAGAGGTTATTTTGGGCGAAGAAGGCGGATGAAGACGATGAGAGTGGAGTTACGTGATTATGGTGAAGAACAGACATTGTGTTCAGGAAATTATTGGATTGGGGAAGACAGGAGGCTGTAGTGAAGACGCAAATGCTGTGAGTTGGAAGAAAACCTAGCTTATCGAGTCTTTATGAGGATTACACAAATAGTCCTTTCAGGTTTTGATAAAGACATATATTAGATTTTTTTTGAAAAGATCTCACGTGCTAGCAACCGGTAGCCGGACGATATAGCCAAAGTTGATTCTTCGACCTCCGTAAGACCGTACCCCCCATATAACATATATTAGATAAAACCTAACATAAATACTAGATAGTTTGTTATAAACTATTTTTTAAAGATTATTACAACTGTCTTTGGTTGAGTGGTTAAAGGTTCGTCCTCCCTAGCAGAGATGCATGTTCAATTCATGCTTAGACCAGTTTGAAAGACATTTAGGTGAGCGGTTGAATTGGGGCTTTGATCCCGGGTTTGAACTTGACATGAGCGACAGTTTACATAATTTATCCGGTTTTCGTGCATCGGGGGGCATAGGCTAACGACGACCAAATAGTCAACCCCGAACATGATAGGTTAACACCTTAGATGCTCTAGTGATAGAAAAAAGATTATTACAACTACTTTTGTGTTTATGGGCTCTTTGTATCTTTTAATGATGGAGTAAAGCTTGATTAAATCTCTTAATGACTCTTTAATCATCTTAATAAGTAAGTTCCTGAAAACAATACAATAGGACTCATTAAAACCACTTGTCTCGAAAAGAATTTGGCAAACCACCAAGATTGTTGTGTGATTTTCTTTATTCGCTATTTACGTTGTATTTTATTAATGTCGTGTTATTGTTGCCTTTATTTGAGTGTTGAGGAGAAGATGGCATGTTTCATGTTGATGATTATTCAAGTTGTTAAGTTAATGCCTTCTCCATTCTATTTATATTTTTGTTCTTGATTGTTTCTTTTTCTAATTTACAAAGATAGAAAAGGTTTAGTTTAGTTTTAGAACGTGACTGAATAAGTCACTCTTCCTCTTTCGCTCCATGTGTGCACCTCTAACTGTACAAAACTTTTTTGAAACCGGGGTTTTAGTTGGTTTGGGTTTGTTGCATCATGTGTGTCTTCATATATAAGTGAGACGGGAAGAGGGAGTATAGGAAGGAGAGAATAGTATTCACATTTGAGTCAAAAAATACAAACTCTATAATTAAGTGTGAGTTTAATCTATAACCCGATCAAAGCAGGAAAAAAAACTGTTATGAGTTGAATCTGTTTGGAACAAACTGAAACAGAAATTTCATGTAACACTATTAAACTAGTGCATGTAAATCATTGGATTACCTCAAGAACCATAACCTTTATATATGAAGACCCTCACCGTCCTAAAATACACACTTAAACAAGTCAACTTATGCTGATAAGTTCTAAGCTATACATAACAATAAACTAAACATTTCAAGTCATTACAAGTTTCCTAACCAACATGTTATCTCGGTTACCTTCATAACCTCAACAACTTGAAACCATGTTCCCTATGCACGTTGTTTGAGTCCAAATAACCGACAACACTAATGCTAACTAACAACACATAAACATGTAAACACACATGCAAACAACTAATAACTAATAAGCATGTCACATACTCACATTAACAAAGAACTTTTAAAACATCGCAAAAACTGATCCCTTTGGGTTGGGTATTTCCATAAAAAATTCTATAAAATGACTCATGTTGACTCGAATCTTACTGGTTTCAGTACGAACAAGTTTAAAGTTTGGATCCGACTAGTGCATCTACAGTGTGAAATGATACTCTGAGTTTCTGTTGTTAACCTTTTCCATTAAGGTGACATTTTGGGCCTGGATTTTTTGATTGGGTCCAGTCCAGTAATATCAATTTACTTGATAAAAAAAAAAAACAAACACACGTTAATAAACGCGTAACAAAAGGCCAACTAAAACCGACAACACGGGCCCCAGTTCTTGCTATCATGCGCTCAGTGCGCATTCACCTTCATCTTCACAAGAAATCGCAGAAATTTACCTTACGAATAAACACATTTCTTAATCAACGTCGGCTAGAGAGATGCTAGAGTGAGAGAGAATTATAAAGTCTTTTGATTTTTAGCACAAACTTACTGCTAAAACACACAGATCTAGATCCAAATAACCACTCTCAACTCAAGATCTCCAAGCTCCTAGCTATCTCCCTTTTCATTCAGGTTTTATTCTTCACTCGCACGCACAGTTTTTGGTAGTTTTATCGTATTAGGATGAATTGACTAGCCAATTGTTGATTATCTGTTTGTTGAATTTGAGAATGACGTTAACAGGATAAAGTATGATGTATCGTAAGCTCAGAATGTTTAATTTTTTTTTTTAATTGATTGATTCCAGTGGATTTTTTTTGGTTCAGTTGTGTTTACTGTTAATGTAATTTGGTTGATTGTTTGTTCTTGTGAGGCTAATTCGACGTGAAGATAGCCCCGTTAGGTTTATACTATACCAAATATTTGAGTCGCTGAATCCATTAGTCGCTTGAATCTTAAAGAGGAATCTGTGTGACACTTAATTCGGTTGGATAGTATACCTAGTCGAAGTATTCATCCGTCCTGAAATTTCTGTTTTGACAACTTTGTTGATTTAAATTTGTGAAATGTCGATTAACCTCGGAACAATTCAAAGTTAGGGATTGTCTTCGAGAATTAGAGAGATTCAGTTTTAGTTATTGAATTCTAACTGAATCTCAATAGTGAATCCTTTTAAATATGCTTGATTGCTTGTGAGAACTGCCACTTTGAGATTTGGATATCAATATTGAATTGTAGGATGCTGTCAAATTGAATTGAAACTTGAAGGACACATTGCATGTACATAATCAGTTTGAATGTGGATAATGTATTTTTTCTATGTTGGTTGGAATTTGAGTTAATACTTTACACAGAAATAACTTCATCAGTTTGAACATTGGTTATATATGGTTTCCTGCAACTAAGATTTGATCTTGCAGGTGAATCACAACACATACAATGTCAAGGAGGCCAACTAGTTTATCTAGGCGTCTGGGAGATGGAGCTGGTCTTCCTTTCATGGGATCATTGAATCCAAAATCACGTTCATCACCATTTTTGTCTGTTGGACTTGTAATAGTGGTAAGTCTGCATCTAGATATATCATCATTTGCAAGTTCTAGTTCTATCTTTTTCAACAACTATTTCAAAACCTGAAATTTTTTAGATTTTGATGTTTGAGAATTTAGCATTCATGCTTTTATTATATACCCTTCTACTTTGATTACCACAACTTCTGAGAGGAATTTCTTTTTGATTGAAACTTTCAGGGAGCTTTTCTGATAATCGGATACGTTTATAGTGGTTCAGGTTAGTATATCTGTGGCAACAAAAAAAACACACACAAACATGGACAATTCGATTTACACATCAACACCTGAATTTTGTTTTACCTTAAGTTCGTTTAATCTTTCCACATGCTATTTTCTCCACAAAACAATTTAACCTGAAATTAGTGTTTTAACAGGTCGAAGCAATGGTGATATATCAGCTTTCAGTAGACTTGAAGGTAAAACATCAAAAGATATACACCTTTATTTTATCTGTTTCACATTGCAAAAAATAAAATAAATAAATAAATAAATTCTCAAAACTGGCATATCATATATTGTTTTGGTAATTGTAAGCAAGAGAATGGATTATCTGAGGAATACATAATTATTAAAAAAAAGGGTCATGTATGCAGGTGGTGTTTCATGCTCAGCAGAGATTAATCAAGCATTACCATATCTGAAGAAAGTATATGGTGATAGCGTGCATAAAGTTTTGCACGTGGGTCCCGACTCATGCGCGGTGGTTTCCAAATTATTAAAAGAAGAAGATACAGAAGCATGGGGTCTGGAACCGTATGATTTGGATGAAAGTGATGCAAATTGCAAAAACCTTATACGCAAAGGCATTGTTCGTGTTGCTGATATAAAGTTTCCTTTACCATATAGGTCAAAATCATTTTCACTTGTTATAGTGTCAGATTCTCTTGACTATTTGTCGCCAAGATACCTTAATAAAACTCTTCCAGAATTGGCTAGAGTTTCTTCAGATGGATTTGTTATTTTATCAGGTACGTTTCTGATAAAATCTTATTATTATTATTTTTTCTAGTAAATACTTAATGCCTTAAGGATGATTACAAACACTAAGTTATCACAAGAATGTATAAGAAACAAAATGTAAGGATTAAAAACACCTTGAAAACTTTCACCTCATTTGATGAAGATTTAAGATTGACCAATTAATGGGTAAATGGGCTGAAGTTGCCATCTTTAATCTTGATATAGCATCAAAAAGTTTATTTAAAAAAGAATATTTGAAATTTATTAAGTTAAATTATTTGGATGCAGGTTATCCAGGTCAGCGTAGGGTTAAAGTGGCTGAGATGTCCAAGTTTGGTCGCCCTGTAAGTCTTTTTTTTTTAAGTATTTTTAAATCACTGTCAATTACTCTGACCTATTAATCAATATTTGAACACAGAATGAAAAATCATAGTTCATTATTGGTTAAACTATTTAAATGATGTTTTATCTCTAATTGGTCATAGGGATTAAGCTAAAAGAAATTAATAAATAAGTTAATCAAGTGTTTGTGGGCGGTGGGCCACCACCCCAACTGGACCTGGTTCATTATGACCCGCGGTCAACATTATCCATATTGGCCTGTTATTAACTTGATGACTGAATACTTTTCAAAATTAAAACTTCTAGAGATGGTTTTATGTTTTGCAAGTAGTTTTTTATCTTTATTTTTTTATTAGTTTAGAATTAAAAATTGGTTAATAGATGACACTATTTGGTTTTGTTTCAGGCGAAACTACGAAGCTCTTCGTGGTGGATTCGGTTTTTTGTTCAGACGCGGTTAGAGGAGAATGAAGTTGCTACTAAGAAGTTTGAAGTGGCTGCAGCCAAGAAGGGTTACCAGTCAAGCTGTCAGATATTCCATCTGAGATCACTTAATTGAGTTCAATTCCTTATTATGAAAGAAGCAGAAGAAAGTAAAGTATAAAAGTTGAAAAACATACACCATGTTCTAAAACCATAACAATTTGGAAATTTTTGTTGTCTCAAGTGGGTGGGTGGGTATTCATTAGCATACTAAAGTTGTATATTGTTTGTTACTCTTATTTTATGCTTTTTCATGTTATGTAATTTTGACTGTCTTAATTTCAAAATGTTGCATTGAAGTTGAATTCAGATGTAAAACAATGATAATTTTTAGCGAAAATCATAATTTTTGGTTCATTATGTACAAATAAAATTTCACGTTAGGACTTTTAGTTTCAATAATTACATAAATAGTGTTCGACCTACATGATTCGTAACCAATGTTTTAAAAACCTGACTAGGCAACGTCTTACTGATTCACTGGTCGGCCCGACCAGACTGGTCAATGAGCAAATCAATATTTGTAAAGTTCATCGACTCAAATAGTTAACATCCTGAATCTATATGCACTCATATTGCAATTTAAATTTTCTTAATATATGATTTTAAAGTAAAGTATTATTTTGATCATTGTCATTTTACTTCAACACTTATAATTAAAAGAAAGAAAAAAAACTCTTAGACAAATCATGCCATGAGATTTGCATGCTACCCAAGAGGAAAGCAATAAAACTTTTTATGTGCAGTGTATTTTTTTAATGGTTTTTTCGGTGCAGCTGGTGTGTGGCACGTCCCTTGTTAAAGAGAGAAGCTCGTACATCACGTTTATGCAAGCCATCGTTAAACCACACCAGATGGATAGAACCGGATGGAATTAGAAAGTCTCTCCCTTACTTGGATTCTAACCGACGACCTATTGGTCCTTCGACTCAAATCTTCATCGCCCTTACCATGGGCCACTGGTATGTGCATAGTACATTATTGAACAAAAGTGAAATATCTAACGCTCCTTAATCCTTATAAGAGAAGATGACCTAACTTATTACAAAATAAAAAAATAATTTATGCAAACTTTAATATATTTGTAAAACATGTAAACTGAAATTTTACTCAACAAAGTACATCCAATTTATTATTATATTTCTTAGTAACAAAGCAATTTAATTTTCGAGGACCGACCGGGAAACGTTTTAACACAGAACCAACGCAAAAACAACATTGTAGAACACTACGACGGCGATCAGCGCGGAGAGCACCGTCACCACCACCACAAATGGCTTCAAACCACCATTACAAGCGACCTCAACAACCTCTACTATCTTCTTCCTCCCCTACTTACTTCTACATCTTCATCTCTATCCTCGTTCTCGTCGCTATTGCTCTCATTTCCTCTCACAACATCACCTCTTACACTACGATACCGATTATCATCGAATCTGTAAAACCGATCAACCAATACTTATCAGGACTGAACGATGACATTGGAGCAGCATCAGCAGCAACCTGCGATTACTCCGACGGCAAGTGGTTCTACGATCCGACGGTCAGACCTCTCCGGTATGATGAGACGTGTAAGGAAATATACAGAGGATGGAATTGCATTGCTGGTAATAGATCCGGTGCGGCGGAGATTGTTAAGTGGCGTTGGCAGCCTAATCATTGTGCACTTCCACAGTTTGATCCGCTACGATTTCTCGAATCGCATAGAAACATCAGTATCGGTAAGAGATATAGTTATAACAACATTATCACTTGAATTCCTTTTCGTTTCTGCGTTTTTCAATTGGTAAAATTAGGTTACACTTCCATTAGTAATGAAGGAATCTATCAATCAATCTCTGTAGATCTAACATCATTATCAGGAACAAATTACAATGAGAGTATCAAAGTTACTTAAGTTATTACAACCTAGGGCTTTAAGCAAAATAGGTAAGATTGTTTCTTAATATGAGACTATGACTATCAATTCAAAGCTGCTTAAATTATTGCAACCTAAGTTGCCTTAAATCAATATTATATCCATTGGGAGGGTTTGAGGTACATTAAGATTTTTGATTTTATTGGTCATACATATAAATCAAGGTTTATGATGCTTATATTGTATGTTGATATTTTCGTAGTTAATTTCATATATGATGAAACTTTTAACAACTTTTAACAATGCAGGGTTTGTTGGTGACTCTTTAAACAGGAACATGTTTGTCTCATTTTTTTGTTTATTGAGACGCGTTGCTGGTGAAGTGAAGAAGTGGCGTCCTGCTGGAGCTGACCGTGGCTTTACTTTTCTTAATTACAATTTAACTATAGCATATCACCGTACTAATCTATTGGCACGTTATGGTAGGTAAGCTGTTTTATTGTCATCTTCTTTTTATGCAAGACTTTTTTCTGTAAACTTTTTAGTAATAACATGATTTACTATCAACTTCTCTCACTAATGGTTCCCGTGTCAATTGACCTTCTTGCCCTTAGAATGTTGGTTCTTCTGTCCTATATATAACTAGAATATCTAGTTAGCATTTTAATTACATGGGCTTGCAGAAATAATTTTGTTTTTTGGTCTCTTATGTGCTGACTTGTTGAAACTTGAAACACAACCAAATTCTTTTTAATGAAAGAAGTTGAAACTTGATCATGTATCATTTCTTTTAGGATTATATGAGCTTATTGTTTTACAGCCTTTAAGGTTTCCCTGAAAATTAATATCACATAGGTTGTAGCTGTTGAAGAATACATATTCATATGCTTACATATTTTGTTGTAAAATCCATCCTATAATGCAGATACTTCTGTCAAGGAATAAATTTAAGCTTATTAATATTAATCCCTCTAGTGGAATTGAGAACTTTATATTATGACAATTGACAACTGATATTGTCCTAAATTCTCCATTACCTCTATGACTTTGTGTTAGACAGTTTTGTTATGTTTATAATTTTCTATGTGGTAATTCTGGTTTTTGCTCAAAAAGGGAATCTTGCATAATATTAATATGATACAGGTGGTCAGCCAATGGTGAGCTGGAATCTCTAGGGTTCAAAGAAGGTTACAAAGTTGATGTTGATATACCTGAAGGAACATGGGCAGAGGCTCCAAGTTTTCATAATATTCTCATTTTTAACACTGGCCACTGGTAATATTATATTCCTGTTAGAAGTATCATATATTAAAAGCATTGCTTTTACCAAATTTTTTTTAATTTAATTTTGATGGAAAATGCATCAGACTTTGGTTTATATATTGACAATCCTTATATATATTTGTGTATCTATCAGGTGGTGGGCCCCTTCCAAGTTTGATCCTGTTAAATCCCCTATGCTTTTTCATGAAAATGGTCAGCCATTGATACCGCCATTATCGCCTGAACTTGGGCTTGATATAGTTTTAAGACACACGGTAATTATTTTTTGCTTATGAATTAACTTCCTAAATATATACCTAAGCATATTGAATGTTTATAATGATTTATGTACTTATACTTGATTTGAATACTTTTTTATTTTTTATTTTAGATATCATATGTGGAAGAAAAGGCAAAACCAGGAACGCTTCTATTTTTCCGCACTCAATCTCCTCGACATTTTGAAGGCGGTGACTGGGATCAAGGCGGTTCCTGTGAACGTTTGCAGCCATTATCACCACACGAGGTAAATTCCCACCATTATTTACAAATATATATATATGTTTCAAAATAAATAAAAAAATCCTCTTTTTTTTCCAACTGATGAAAATATTAAATATTTTTTTTTCATGCAACACATTCAGGTTGAAAAATACTTTTCTTTGCAAAATAATGGAACAAACGTTGAAGCACGGCTTGCGAATGAACACATATATGAAGCAATTAAGGGTACTGCGTTTCGATTACTGGATATAACGCGTATGAGTGAGTTCAGAGCAGATGCGCATCCTTCTTCAGCTGGTGGAAAAAAACATGATGATTGCATGCACTGGTGCTTACCTGGCATTACTGATACTTGGAATGATTTGTTAATTGCACATTTAAATAACATCAAGGTACATTAACTCAAAATTTATCTTCCACATGTAGATTATACATTTTATAACATTTTAGTAGGATTAGTTAGGATCTTTACTTTTCCTTTTATCAAATCATATATATTTATCTTGTATAATACCATAATCTTAATTTTTTATTTATTTTTTGTTTGTGAGCATTGCAATTGATTAGTTATGTTATGTGGTAATAGAAGCAAAATTCCAAATGAAGGTCATGATCTTTTCCTTTATAAATCTTCTGCATTTATTGAAAGTATTTATATCTATGCTATTTAAAAAAATAATGTTTAAGAAAGACACGGGACACGTGTCACTTTGTGATGACCTCCTTCCTCTTTTTTCCCGCTTCTATGTCATAATAAATTGGTAACATTTAATTTTAACAACTAAAAACATAAAATCATTTATAAATTAATCAAATAACAAAATTGATTTACAAATTTTAAATATTACAAGGTTAAAAGTTTGAACAACTTTAAATATACATAACCACATAGAATCCAATCTATTTTTCAACAATAGGTTTGTTTAGTTGTTTAAGGTCACGGTTCACAATTTTATGAGATCAAGATTTATTTCTCTTGCTTGTCATATATAATCTTTCATATCTATTTGACTATTTTTTCCACATGTAGTATTTAATATTTTATACTGAAAAATTTTTGTATTCAACCCATGTAATACACAGGTTGTAATCTAGTATGCTATAAGCACATATCACAACTTTATCTTTTTATCATGCATGGTTTTTAATACTTGTTTAGAACTTATTAAGTTTGTCAATAGCAGTCATGTAAATGGTAGGTTTGGGTCAAAGTGACCATTTGAGATAGTATCATTGTAGAATCTGAGTGGACTCATATTGAATTGACCCGTTGTATTATTTGAGTTGACCCAAATGAACCCATTTCTTGAATAACGGGTCTATGATTGCCAACCCTAGAAGTCTATAACTTATGCAACAACAATACAGACCACAAGTCATAATTATTATTAAAATCTGTCACAATCATTAAGATCATAAACTAAAGAGATTCTGTCATGTAGATCAATACTTTGAAAGATAACATTCTTTTGGGAGATTATTATGAAACCTTTCATTATCCTGACAATAATCATAAACCATATGATATTTCCTGACCCATTTAAACCATCTCCTCTGTTTCCAACTCAAAGAACTAAACTCCTCTTTATTCCACCAGTTTCTTGAACTACCCGCTCTGCAAAACCGCGCATTTCCTTTCCACACGCACGCATCAATTGTGTAATTTCCAAATGATGCAACAAAAGGGCCCTTTGACCAGTCAACCTTATCTTTCCCTCCACGTGTCGCCCAACTGTCACCATCCCATAGGCTGATCTTGATTCCCATTGGCTGCCACCTAGGATACGCCACGCCTTTATCTGCATGGTTCCTATATGTTCTTATCGGAACAAAATCCACCATAAACCTGCTCAAAATTTAGAAAAAAAAACTTTTTATGTTTTACTTACATAAGACCGAACAACAGAAAAGATTTGTTTGAAAAAAGGAAGGAAAACGCGTACACAATTTGATGAAGATTCCATAAGATTGAATAGGTATGAAAATCTTTTGTGGGATCAAACCACAAGTAAATTCGTTCTTCGCGGTTGTCAAAACCATCAGCATAAATATTTGTTTGTAGAATGTAAGGTTGATCCGACACATTTCCTAGAAACTCAAAGTCGATTTCATCGCGATTAGGTTGATCAGATGTAAGCTGAAATGTCAAAACAAAAAAAAAAAAGCTATTAAATAATCATATTATTAAGTTAAATGATGGAAATAAGTAACTTTAATGACTTGCATAGAATGCCAACACTGTGCCTGCTGAATAACCCGGGATCAACTTGATCGGCATGTCAATTTGACCAAATAAAAACATGTCATTAGAAGCAAAAGCCGAACCTGTAAACAATTTTACAATTAGTGATATGAAAAATGTATTTAAATATTGTTAAAAAAAATGTTTCTGTTGTTTGTTATACCTGATTCTTGATCGAGTTTCAAGCTTCTTGATCGGCCATCAGCCGAAGTGTTGACATGGCTTGGTGACCAAGTTACAAAAAAGTCGTTATTGAAATTTCCTTTTGAAACAATTGAAGCAAATGAAGTTTGTATCGAATGTATGAGAAAAATCCCATATATGAATATGGGTGTTAAGTTGTTCATGACTTCGTTTTTATGGTTGATTTGTGTCATTGTTGCATATATGTGTGTGTAACTGTTTATGTATATGTATGCATGTATATATGGAGTTGGGTTTGTTGACATTTGAAAAAAAAAAGAGAATGATTGTGGAAAAAGGGATGACATCAGGTTTCTTTCTTGTTAGGGTTTTCTACAGATGACTTGATCCTCTTATGCTTCCTTGTTTCAATTAGTTACAAATTATTCTTTTCTTCTACTTATGCTATGTGTGTATAACTTGTAATATAACATAGTTTTATGATAAAAATATTATGCATATAAATAAATCAGTAACTGGAATTAAAGAAAATAAGAAAAACAAGTGGACTTTAATTCAAACTTTTAAATAACTACAAATCATCACATCACTTTGTAAAGTTACCATTTACCAGACGATAAAGCAGTCAGTAGACCATTGATTATGATGTCGTTAATTATTATGGTCTGTCACCTGAACCTTTGTCAAAGCTGAATCCATTCATTTGAACCCTGGGTCAAGACTTCAGTTACAGTAGTTTTGACTTTTGAGGATAAAAGAAATACTCTTTCTCTTAAGACAAAATTACAGAAACCAACCTTTATGTTTATAGCTCGTTTCAGATTTTAACCTTTAAGTTCCTAAATTACACCAAACAACCTCTATGTATATAGCTCGTTACAAATCACAACCTTTATGATAACTTCCGTTAGTTTTACAGTCAACTCTCCCTCACGTGCTCCTCACATGAGGTTATAATTGGTATTTTACCTGCACATTGAAAGTTTGGTTTGTGGTTCAATTTTGTTCAAAATATTCCCTGCACAAAATGGATCCTTATTAAATTGCATATTTTGATACTTCTAACGTATCCTTATTAAAACTGCAGCAATATATCAAATGGCCTCATCTTAGAGCCAAATAAAAAAACTGCTGCAATACTTCTAATGGATCCATATTTTCATATAACAGCAACTCCTAAATACCAAATGGTCTCATATTAGGGGGAAAAAAATTCTAAAAAATGCATCCAAATTACACCAAATGTATAAAACACTAATTTTTTTATTTTCTTTTTTAACAGCAATTTTATTATACCAAATGGTCTCATATTAGGGGGAAAAAATTCTAAAAAATGCATCCAAATTACACCAAATGTATAAAACACTAATTTTTTTATTTTTTCTTTTTAACAGCAATTTTATTAGACCAAATGATCTCATATTAGGGGAAAAAAAATTCTATAAATTGCATATAACAGATACTTTTTAACACTACCATAATGATATTAAAATGCATAATACCAAACCAAATGCATATAACAGACTTCTAACCATAAAACATCCAAATTACATTACCAAATAGCATCCAAATTACATAATACCAAAACCATGTTTTTCTTAAACCATCCATAAGGCTATGTGTAGTGCTTTTAACTAATTGCTTAGTTAAAACGCCACATAGACGCCATGTAGGAAAAATTGGATTTACTCAAGCCCCGTTTAATTATAGTGTAGTCGTTTTAACAAATTGCATTTATTACTCAATCAAATTTATTAACTTATTACTTTATTATTCAAATAACTTAAAAAGAAAAAAAAAAGATAATTCGTAAGAAACGTTTGAAAAATGGGCAGTTTTATCAAAATAATTAAACGATACAATAAAATATTATAATATTTTAATAAAATAGAATTTGCTAGAGCATACAATATAAAACAATACTTGAAATAAGAAAAAAAAAAATACAAAGGACACTTGAAATGAAAAAAAGATACTAGAAACATTTTTTAAAATAAAAATAGCAACTCGTTGGTACGATATTTCGCAAAGATTTCGTTCTTCCTTATCTCGAATATAGCACGATCTTTGGGTGGTAAATGAGATAATTCTTTTTTTGAGAAAAGCATAATTGCTATCGCTTTGTTGTTCAATTCTCAACCTTAGAACTTTTGGCGTGATTGATTCCGTGCACGATTTCATGCATAATTGCGTTGTAGTATTAACTATTACGGGTTTTTGGGATCATTCACGACACCTATGCATACATTAAATTGGTTGTTTGGGATCGAAAGCATTCATCACGGGGATGCTTTTATTCTTCCGGTTCCTGGTTGCTAAAAAGATGTTGAGAATTTTGAGTTGGGTATTTTTTGGTGTTGTGAAATTGATTAACGTTGGTCGCTTTATAAAAATTTTAAATCGGTTAGTGTATTTAAATTTTACGACTTCATTTCATTCCAATTTATTTAAAAGGATTAAATACAAGAGCTCCAAAATCAAATCTCATTTCAAACCATTAAAAAATTGTATTTGATGCTAATATGGAAAAATGTTGAATCACGCCCGTTAGGGCCTTAACGATCAATGGTGGCGCCTCAACTTTGGCAATGATGTCATGGTATTTAACTAGCCTTAGCGCTCCAACTCTTCTTTAACAACCTCCACTACGTTAAGCCTAATACCAAAATACTATCCAAAGGCATATTAATTACATTACCAAAACCATCCAAATTTCATAGTTAATGTCATCCTAAACTTGCCCTCCTCTGCCATCACAAGTCCTGCTATTATGTCTTGATAGAGAAATGAGTAGGATACAACTCTATATTTTGAAAATCAATAGAAAAAAATTAGAACCAGTGATACATTTATGAAAAATATCAAACG
>WOUH02000022.1:3579841-3590173 GCA_009936405.2 Stevia rebaudiana | reverse complement strand
AAGGATGTGGCAGAAATGGTCCCTCTACTTTAGTTTACACCCAAACGGGTTAAAAGATACACGTCACCTGCCACATAGACTACCACGTAAGCAAAAGATAACGACGTTGGGTTTTTTTTAACGGCGGACTATTAATCAAACAAAGAGTAAAAGGTGGCACCGCTGAGAGTGATATTTCCAGATGGGATTATTTCAATCCAATTCCCCTTTTAAATATATAAGATAAACATTTAGATAATAATATATTTGAAAGATTCTGAAATTTAAATCTGTTTTAAGATTAATATTATCTAAATATGAGTTGATAATGATTAAATTAAATAAGGTTGAAAAATACATAGAAAAAGATATGTTGCACAGTGCATAGAATTGAAAGTATAATAGGTTTAAAAATGTTTCAAGAATGAAGGTTTAACAAAGGTTTTAATTTGATATGTGACTTAAAACCTATAATATTGTAATATAAATATGTAAACGAAATTAATCTATTTTGGATAAACTTTCACATAATTAGCTATAAAATTATGAGAAGTTAAATATGATTTTAAACTGAAGTACTTATTAAATAATAATAAGAATTAATTACAGAAAATAAATAATTACGAATCAATATATTTTAATTTGTAAATTTGAAGCTTTAATTTAAGTAGCTTTGTGAAGAAAGTTGTAGATATAGTAACGTATCTAAATCAGTTGACTCTAAAAAAAACTAGCGACATTTTGAGATACTCTTTGTTAGTAAAGAAAAATTTTGATTTTTTGAATAATCTTTATACTTTTATAATTCAGATTTCAGAATTGAGAGGTACATAATTCCACATTTCCACATATGATTTTTAAATTTGATTATTCATCTAGAAAAACAAAACCCCTTAGTTGTCCGTTGATGAGCAATTTAACGGTGATGGTGATAGAATGGCCCACGTATCATAATGTATTCGCTGATAATAAGTCTAAGAAACTACAACCAAGTTATGTTCTGTCTTCCATTCACATGCCCCTATGTAGTGCACCACAAACAAATATAGTCTATTATTTGTTCTTTAAAAAGTAAAAATCATAATGTTGTTAACTAGTTTCATTAGGAGGTTTACACCTAAAAGTTCATATTTTCAGTTGTATTTTTGAAGTTAAACATACTCTACATCCAATGGGAGGACCGTAAGGAAATAGCCTTGGTCAAGGTTTCGGTTCATATTTTTGAAGAACCTAAAATTGGAGATCAACAAATACACACAAAATTTTAAAATCAAGTTCTTAAACATTTTGGGAAAACTATTGGTGAAACCGTTCAAAGCGTCCAAAGCCTAGATTCATATAGACCTCGATGAATTCGAAGGTGTCTCATTTTAACATACTCTACATCCAACTTGTATACTTTAAATCAATATTAAGTAATTATTTTATTCAATTTCATTAACATACTATTTATATTTCTAAAAACATGTAGGTACATCGTTAGGGGTAGTGAAATCTCTGATGCAGATATAATGAAGAAAACGTTGAAGGAGTACAAGAAACAATATGAGAAAAACGATTTCTCCCACATCACCTCATGGGAGGTTTTTAAAAATAGTAAGTTATGCATGCGAAGTGTGACTCTTAATCTCAAAAAAGATAAAAAAAAAAATCATATTCGGGCAAGTATACAAGTTAAAATGATTTTTTTCTTAAACAAGATTCCCGACCTAAATTAATACTTAGCATCTATACCGTCGACAGAGAAAAATGTTTTCGCGTTATTAAGCAACGGCAATGAAAGTTTGAATGACATTGTTTACGACTACAAAAAATGACGAAACAAGAGAAATATGAAAAAAGTAACTCCCAATATAATTACTATAAGGCTATATGCAAGAGTAAATACACTGAGTAAATGTACTCGGTCATTTCTACGTTTTTCTAATCGTATAATTGTATCATAGATACATTCTTGCAAACCATCTTTCAATGCAAACATGACATAACCGCAAAATATGGTTGGATTGGACTAATATTTTAGGTTTTAATAATTTTTGTTTTTAGTTAGTATTTTTATTTTGTATTTCATTATTCATATAATTTTTTGGTAGTGTTAATTTTAACTTCAATGTATTTTATATTTTTAGTTTAATGGAAGTGTGTTGTTAACTTGTTACACTTTATTTGAGGGTAAGTCTAGGGTTTCATCCTTAGTGTTTATTTTTTGTTTTGAATAGTTTAAGTTGAAAATGGAATGACAAGATCATGTTAGTTTGTGGCTAGGGTACCTATGGGTATTTTGAAATTTGATCTCATAAGATTTATGAGTAGGAATAAAAATGTGTGTATGTGTTAGAAAAAAATGGGTTGTTACATAAACTAGAAACTTCATATACCAAATCATGTAACATATCACAAGAACTATGCTTAGTGATAAACGCATTTTAATAAAACTTCATTACAAAACCATGCGTTTTACTACAATGTTCTTTCTTTGAAAACATTAAACATTGTACTCTTTATCATCATAGTCTTTGAAAAATTTTACTACTTATCATCATAGTAACAGTTATAAGACGTATTCATTATATTAGAATCATAACTCACATTTGCCAAACTTAGTCTAAAACTACACCATTCACCTCTTTAACCTAATTACTTATCAAAATACGGTCACCAACATTGCTATACATAGATAATTATGAGTGAAAGAATTGTGTTTTTATGCTTCTTATATGTCTGGTACATAAGAAGCATAAAAATAGGTGGTTTTATTGGGTTCCGGTGAGGTCCAGTGGTCAGTTGGCTTGTGCCTTGCGAGCTGGTCGATATGTCTTTGATGATGAGTTGACATCTTTGACGAGATCAGTGGCGAGAGAGTGACTTTGAAATGTGTTGTTGTCAGAACTCTAATAATGAGGTTCCGTTGAATGTGGCCTTTGTTTTCCGTCGGATGTGAGTTGGATTTCCTTAGCAATTAGGTCAACGCACCTGCCGATTTTGTTTTTGCGTTTAAATGACTACATGAGGCATTGTCCAACTCTGGTTTTCACTTGCCGATGATTTTAGTCGGTTTGCGAAAACCTTTGGTTCTGGTGACTCTATTTGAGGTTTTTTTGGGTTTAAGCTATGATGACGAAATAGCGTTGAACCAAAGGTGTTCTAGTCTGCACCTTGCTAAGGCAAACGATTTACAGCTATGGTGATTTTGCCATTCTTTATATCATTCTTGCAATCTTGCGTTCAAGCCTACTTTTGTGGAAAAATATGGAACCTTAAGTTGATTGTTTCTGTTTCGTATTTTACATATTACATCGAATAATCACAATAATATACGTTATTTGTGGAAAAATATGAAACCTTAGAGTGTAATTTTGTTCCTGAGTTTAGGGAGTATATTAATGTTCTATCATTTTAGATTTTAAGGGCGATTTATAACTAAACATACAATTGATTTGTATGCGCTAATATAATTCATTAATTGGCGATTTGAAGTCACGAATAATACTCACAACCATCATAAAGTGTGAGCCTTACACTTCATCTAGTTTTAAACATAATTCAACTAACTTAATTACACTAAAACCCTTCAATTTTAAAAATTGGATCCAACAGTTAAATCTTGCTTGGTCTCAAATAATCAAACCAACTAAAAACTGGCTTTCAAAAAAAGAAAAAAACTGTACAAGCATTCATCATCCATCAAAAATTCAAAAAACACTCGCGAAAACAATAAACTTGACTGTACCCTCTCTTCTAGAATATTCAAAAACGGCAAACAATAAAAAAATAAAAATAAAAATAAAAATATTATTCGCCGTCATGCCTCAACTCCGGCCGGAGCTTCCGAGAGAACGGCTGGCAAGCATCCACACTCAAATCCATCGCCGCCGCCAATGCAACAAACGCGGCCGCATCCTCCGTGCATGTCACGTGCTGAATCCCGACCTCCACCTCCGGCTTGCTGCACCGCCGTTCACCACCCACCGATGATGACATCACAAACCCTTGATACATCAAATGCGCCCATGACCCGAATTCAAAGTCCGAGCTTGACCCAGACCCGGATCCAAAGCTTCCGTTTGGTGTGGACATTGGTGAGCTTCCGTTGCTCATGTCTATGGTGAACTTTCCGCCGGTTTTCGAGCTGACGGTTGAGTTTGATAACGTGACTGGATCGAGACCGGTTACTGTGGCGTCCGGGAGGAGGTCGAACCGGTAACCGATGTTGTCTTTGGATTTGGAGTCTCTCCAGGCCTCCAACCGGCCCCATGGTTTCCAGGTGCTGTGACCGGGTCTAAGGATGAGCCATGCACCTGGGTTCGATGAGCTGACACTGTCGGTCCCGTGTGATGGAACGAACGGTGTGACCATTGAAGCCATTGCGACCGGTGAACCGGAGAGATCGTGGATTGTGATTGACCATCCTTTTCGTTCCTTCACCGGTTTTTCTTTGTCGTTGATTATTGATCTTAACCAGCTTTTTGAATTGGTTGATTCCGATAGTGAAGAACTGTATAAAGCAATTAACAAGACTATTAGACTATAGTGAAATAGATCTCTTGAGTTAGAGGCAAATAGCATATAATAAATTTGTCTGTACTTTCGTTGAGACAATTCGTCGAACACCATGAGTGCAAGAAATAAAACATGAAAAAGGAACTTACTCAGATCTCAGATTCTGATCTCTGTTGTTTCTGAAACTGAATTTGCTGGTGAAAACAGCTTGACGAACATTCCCGTTAACCTGAAACACTTGTGGGCTACACTCTGGTTCACCGTCAAATTCGAAAACAAACCTCGGGTCACGTTCGACCCGAATACTTAAATGCAGATGAACCAAGTTTTTCGAAGTCCGATCACCAATTCCCACCCACCCGTTGCGAACCACCACAGACCCTCTGTTACCACCACCGTCAACCGCCGCAGAATCCAAACCCACCGTCACCACACCCAGAAGCTTACCCGAACCAGACCCAAACACACAACCCGGATTACCCTTTCGACTTGAATAAACCTCAATCTTCAACATATTAGATTTATCAACAACCCTATCGAACTCCGATTTCTTCAAATTAAAGCAAGCTTGAACTTGATCGTTCACTTGATTCACATCACCGTCTGCCATAGAACTGATCTCTGCAAACTGTGTAGGGTAATTCTTAAGCTTAATCTTACAGTACCCCGTGGAAGCCGGAGCGCCACCATCGCCGGAGCCGGCAAACTTCAAACCTAAACTTCCGACGACTATTCGAACGTACGGACACGGATCCATTGCGTCCTACCGTTCAAATCAACCAATAACGCCTAAAGAATCAATCTTTTTGCACCTTTTAATTCCCGCACAAGACCAATTATCGACAATTTCAAAGAATGTGAAGAAATTAAGGAAAGCCAAATTGTGAAAATTATAAAATTAAGTGCGATTTATATATGAATATTAATTCAGAGATACAAAGGAGACAGAGAGATTACAGGCTGGAACTCTTTTCCAGAGTTAAAATTAAATAAGCCAAATACATATCCGTTGATGAGTTGTACATTATGCATCAGTAGTTGTATGTTGGTCTTGTTTGTAGGCTTTTTAGTTCGGTGGAACAACGGTGCGTGCGGGAATGAGCTGGTGGCACGTACGCCAAAAAAGATGCCAGCGGTTTGATGGTATCTTCTCTTTGTTAATCCCTCCTGTAGTTATGGGCATATTACAGAAATGGTCCCTGTGGATCTAGTTTCTTCAATTAGGTCCTTTTACTTTATAACTATTTTTATTTTAAATATATGAAATCCCGCTGTGATAATGGTTTAATCAATACTCTATCAAAGACGTATCAACAGAAAAAAAAATTCTAAATGTTGCTGATTTATGTAGATTATCTTTAATCAATTATGCAAGTAGATTATCTTTAATTTAAATTACATACAAGGTGTCCATTATTTATAGATATTGTTTTATTAAATGATCATTGGTAAAAAAAGAACATTAGTAGTTTTGAAAATATGAGAGTAGCATTAGTATTTTATCTTAAATTTCCGTTCCTAATTTACTATTGAAGTTACAAACACTACAACCTTTGTTTATATCGCTTCTCTATTGTAACTCTTAAAGCATATACTTTCTCCCTTATACCTCCTAAATTTTCATCCAGCAACGTCACCTCCTACATATTCTACACGGTCGAACTAGCACCACAAGCAACGGTTATTCAATATGTGACATAATCCCAAAGACACCAAACACGATTAATGTGTTCTTTGTTTTTCTAATGTGGATCCCTGTCATCCTCGGTCACCCATTGTTGTCGCACAACATCCCCGAACAACTTAGATTCTTAATTTAGCAATGATGAAACCGTATCCGTGTTTGTAGGTTTTCTTTTCAGTCGCCTCCTACTTGACTTGGCTAACTCTAGCCTTGTTATCGAAATGGTTCAAAGCGATCTACTTCGAATGTATCAGGAGAATGGCATAAGTTCTTATGCTACAAAATCGTTTCTTATAATATGTCAATCGATATTTGAATGGGTAAATCTTTTATATGAATGAGCCTTAAACAATATTATTTTAATATGCGTTCTGTTTGTGAAATATAGTGTTTAAAATAAATTAGAGGTTAACATGTAGCACCCCTTGCGACACTCTTTGCATGTTTGATACACTATTATAATGTATTTTAATGCAAAATTGTATTGTAGTGTATCAAAATATTACAACAATGCGTCAAATATGAATACAACCACTAGGAAATCACCCAAGCGTTGATTTTATAAGGGTTATTATACCCTGTTAAGTAGTGCATCCAAATTCTTTGGTTTGATTTATTGTTCTATTTAGTTTGGGTTATTATATTTAAATACTCACAACTATTACCATTTGGTCGCTGACACTCCCAACTTAAAAAATAGCCCCCACCACCCCATACTTTCACAATATTTTCCTGTGACACTCTCCGTCTATTTGAACCCTAACCCCGTTAGCTGTTTTAACGGCCTGGTCCCACCCGTGCCTACATGGCACCCCACGTGTAAAAAACTTTATTTTTTCGTTTTTTCTTAATTAAAACCCTAAAACACTTCACAAATTCATCGACCATCTCCTTCAAACATTCGTAAACCACTGAAATTTGAGACTAACACACAAACAATCTCCGACACAGTCGTGAATCTTCAACCACCGCCGCGAATCTTCAACCCACATAGCTCGTGATCTTCATCTTCATCTGGGTTTTCAAGAAAAATTGAATTTTTGGAATTGGGTAAAACTCCTTCGAGAAGACCAGATCTAGGTTAAAAGATGAAGACCAGATTTGGCTGGTGTAGACGATGGTGGTGTGCATGGTGCGTTTCGATTTTGAGACCAGATCTAGGTTAAAAGATGAAGACTAGATGAAGACCATTAGTGGTGGTGCGACGATGGTGGTCCGGTTGTTCTGAAAATCACGTGTTCGTCTCCACCGCAATTTCATTTTCCGGCAATAAATCCTTCACAGCTTCGTACACATCGAGAATTTTGAACAGTCTCTCCAGCGATCTGCTCCCCATAGCAATTCCGTTGGCAAAATTAAGAAGCTCCATAGTTGAAACCCTACATGTGTCCATGAATGACAAATCGCCGGCGGCGCCCGCCGAAGCGGAGAAGTTCCCGAAGATGCGATCGCAGAGGCGTTGCTAGCTTGGGTAAAACACTCGAACAGCCATGTTAATTGCTTTGATCCATTTCTCAATTTCAATATCGGTATCTTCTTCGTTCGAATTTTGTAACCTTGGGAACCCCAATCTTGAGAGGCTTTCTTCTATGAAAGCTCTCCGGCAGGTACTGTGCACAAGAGGATTAGGGTTGGTGACGTGTAATTTAGAAAAATAGCAAAAAATAAAGTTTTTTACACGTAAGATGCCACCTGGGCAGATGTGGGACCACTCTGTTAAAAAATTTAATGGGGTTAGGGTTCAGTTAGACGGAGAGTGTTACAGGAAAATATTGTAAAAGTATGGGGTGGTGGGGCTATTTCTGAAGTAGGGAGTGCCAACGGCCAAAACTTATTACTTGAGAGTATTTAAATCTAATTCCCCTTTAAATTTTAATAGTTAGGTTTCATGTTAGGAAATTTAGCATAGAAAGTTTAGAAAGACACTAGGAGATGCCACACGTGTAAAAACAAAGGAAACAAAACACACCTCGACGACGAAAAACACATAAAGGGCAAAATATAAAACGCACCAACCGGTACCTAAAACACATCAAGGAAAATATAAAAGAGAATTTCATTCATATCCTTCCTACGCTAAAATGGATATTTAAGTTAAAAGGTGTAAGAAACCACAGTGAGACGCCACGTGTGTAAAAATAAAGAAAATCAAAACGCACCGTGATCAAAACAAACACAACACGTGCAAATAAAACTCATTATAGGGTAACTTAAAACGCACCTTCCACTTTTTAGGCTAAAAAAATCATTCATATCCTTCGTATGCTAAATTTTCTTTTAATTTTAACCCTATACTACGATTAAAATCCAAATCTAACCTTTTTATTCATGAGTTACCCTAAAACTACCAAATCCGACCATGTACCCTTACTAAGGTCATAAAATAGATGGACCCGGCCGGAAATTAACCCGGATACATACAAAATGTGAGATAAGTCTATTATTCATAAATGACAAGGACAAAGCTTTCAAACTTTTCACGAGTCATGACCACACTCGATAGATTTATTTGTGTCAATCTGATGAACATCACACTTAATATCAACTTATAAGTTTGAAACCTAAATTTTATAATACATTCCTTGATCAGTGATCCCAATTTGCATTTTTGACATTAAATGGACCAGCTTGCAACTTCGGTGAAATAAAAGCCACTGCAAGTGGTTCCTCGACGACTCGACCCAACAATGAAGAGTTGAACCTAAGTTTCGCAATCACCAAATCAAAGCCCCATTGCAACTAGGGGTATAAACGAGTCAAGCCGACTTGTGAAATTCTTAAGATCAGGTCGGTAAATAGCTCGAACGAGCCGAGCCTAAACGTGCCGGAGCTCGAGCCCTGAAATATGGCTTCTTTACATATCTAGCCGAGCTTGAGCTCACATGTTGAGCTTGAGCCGGCTCGCGAGCCTAAACGGGCTTTTCTTTATATCATTTTTATTAATCTACTATATATTTATATAAATAATTATATTTATACATAGTATTATAATAAAAAAACCTTAACCATATATATTATGTTAATTATATAAAATATATAACTATAAATATATATAAAATTTATAATAAAAATATATAAATAACAAATAGATAATAAACGAGGCGAGCCGATCCAAGCTTGAGCTTGGAATTTCTTTGCGAGTCAAGCTTGAGCTTTTGAACTGAAAATCTAAAGGAGCCGAACTTCAGCTCGAGCCCCTTAAATCAAAACGAGCCGCTCTCTAACATTAGTAAACTCATACTTAACCCGACTCGTTTACACCCATCGTTGTTTTGCAACCTAGAAAAAAAAAAGTTACTCTAACCAGTCCAATAAGTTTTACCCTTTCAACCCGGCCCGCTTGTTTTCTTTTTCTGCAAAACATATGTAAGTTATTGTTACAGTTGCATATAGTTCCAATGCCATGCAATTAGTGATATACATCTTGATATCACAGATTAAACTAGAAGTCTATATTTATTCCTGTAATTTTATATACATACATATTTTTTGAACAACAAAGGGTCTCGTGTGTTAGTCACCGGTACTCGAGTGATCTAACCAATATCGATTCCTCAACCTCCTTGAGATCGTACACTTAGATAAGCGAAACCGAATGGAATCTGTATATACTCTCTACTCCTCATGTTCAAGTTGGTAACCTCTATCTAAGGAATACTTTCTCCACGTCATACAAATCCTGGAAATTTATATATTCAAACGTACCTATTTATTTATATTAAAAGGCCAAGATTCCGCATATTTGACTTGGGTTTTTGCTCTTTAAGAAGTCGACATTTTAGACTGTAGTAGTCATAAACGGTGGCCAGATTCCCATGTGCTTCATCTTTTCCCTCGTAAACCATATCCAATTTAACAGTCTCTATAATTCGCAAAGGGTTGTGTTATATGTACACCTCAAATCCTTATTTTTACACCTCTAGACGTCACGTATAGGTTTATACGGGGCTTAACAAATTTGACATTTTTGTCTGACATACGGGGCGGCGTATAGGCCTATCTGGGTCGTATAGTCATGGCCACGCATTGACCGAGTCAACCGTTCTATATTACGCAACTCAGATTGTACCAAAACAAACCATTGATTTTATTATAACATCAGAGTGATTTACAATGTGCGGAAGCAAAGTACAATATGATTACATCATACGATAACAAGCAATATAATA
>WOUH02000022.1:3561812-3579741 GCA_009936405.2 Stevia rebaudiana | reverse complement strand
TCTAACGTCCACATTTTCAACCGTTGCCCCTTTTGACAGTTTGGGCGGGTAGTTTAGTTTGGGAAGGTACCATTACCACTACTTTAGGGTACTTGGGAGGGTAGTTGGAACATTTGATGTGGCATAATTTGATTGGGTAATTTGAGAGGGTATTTTAATTTCATAGGGTACCACTCCTTGTACCCTTACGTGGGAGATCTATTTCTTTACTGTATTTTTGTATTTTTTTTTCAGTTCTACTGCGTTACCTTCTTTTGCTTATCGCACAAGAAAAAATTCAAAGAAAAAAATTGTTGTCGGTCCACATTAGGTTACTAAAGAACTAATGAAGTGATCTCATTAATACTATTAATGAAGTGATCTCGCCAAGGTATTGACGGGAGAGAGTTTAAGATGTGCAAGGAGTGCGCCCATAAGAGTGATAGTGGTAGTAGGGGTTTAACTTGACAAAGCGAGTTCAATCTGTTAAAAAATGTCGTCTGCGTCCAAAGATATGGTAATTATAAGTTGAATTATTAGTTGGACAAGTTCTTTTAAATAAAACCTTACACTTGTTGACTAGATTATAAAAAGTTGGTACTAACTCATTTCCACATAATATAAAACACTTCATTTAACCCAAAATGGTGTAGAACGTATGGTGTTCCTACACTTATAACAGAGCTATTCAATATAAGAAAGCGGGAATTTAGTTTCATGCTTCTTGCATGACTCTTACGATAGCATCGATAATAAACCCATCACTTGAACAATTAAAAGACTAAATTCAGCCAAAACATGTTTTTACTTGAACCTGTGTTGTATGCATGCTTTGAAATCAAATAATGAATTCAATGTAAGTGGGTAATATTTACTCTCATGCTTATTGTGTGATCTTTTGTTAGCAACAAGAATAAAATATCATAAAAAATAACACACATAAAAGTATGTAAATTCATAAAGTGCAACATAGAAAAAAAAAAACATAGAACAATTAAAGACGAACACAGAAGGCTGTAAACTGATATCTTGCAAGTTGCAAGTCGTATCATTTGCATACCCTACTATAAAGTAGCCTAGCATGGTATATGTATATCTACTTATTTAATGGTATATATATATCTACTTTTTTTTAATGGATGTATTTTAGAAAAAATGAAACTCCCTTTTCTTTTTTTAATATTATTTCAATGTAATTTTATTTCATTATGTTATATGGGGTAATAAATCTATATTTTTTAAACAATGAACCAAGAGTGCCTTAAGGTCTCATTCGCTAGCAATTTTTAGGCAACGTAGATTATCTCCAAAGGACATCCTCATCTCCTACTCTACATGTAGAGGAGGAAACCACCTTTTGGGCTATGCTTTAGAAAACCATCTGTTGGTATCATGATTCAAACATAAGATCTTTTAGTCTCGAACCCTTACCTCACACTTGCCTAACCCATTGAGCTTTTCGTTACAAGTTAACACTTTGTAAAACATTGTTACCAATCGTTTGTATGAAAACATAAGAGCATTGAGAGTAGGTTCCTTCCTCATCCTTATATTTATTTAAAAAACAATTACCTATATAAATTTATTCTAAGTTTCTAAAAAATCTTCCACAACCATTATCTAAAATATATATCTCATTTCAATTAAATAATAATTATTTAACCATTTTTCATTACTTTTTTTTTCTCTTTTATTCACTTACAACCACTTACAAAAACTTTAAAAAATACATTTGAGGATTCAAGGTGTACCCCCTAATACGAGAATATGCTTGGTTTCTATAATATATGAGGATGTGGAACATGGATATGAAGTCTGATGTGAAGCTAAAATTACATGTTTTTCTGATAATTTAGAAATGAGATGAGATGAAATCCTACCGCTCTAATTAGCCCAAGCCATTCTCACAAGTCCTAAATTTACATTTTAAAACATTATATAAAGATACAAATACAAACCCAAATTAAATCCCATTATTGATTCAAACACAAACACCCAAAACTGATTCAAACTTAAGCATCCAATAATTATTTCAAATATTAATCAAATAAAATCCCAAGGAACACGAAGAAGTACAAAGGTGGGGTAGAAATAGACAGGAGAGGTGAAAGAAAACATGGTGTGGAAGAGAATGTTTTAGAAGGATGGAGATGGCAGTGAGGTAGGGGGATGGGTTCCCCACAAAGGATAGAGATTGAGAGGTCGAGATAATAAGATGTTAGTATGACATATTGTTGTGATGGTGATATTAATCAATCAATAAATGATAGTATAATATTCATATCTTACATGCTAAGATATCAACACAAATGTCCAATTCGAACAAATGAAGAAATTTAACCAAGGCTGAAGAGAATTTGGACGGCGGATATACGGTCAAATTGTACATTCTGTTTTGTAACAAGTAAAACTTTGAATGCGATTTCAACAATAGGGCATACACAATGTTACACATCTTTGAACATTCAAGATATATTAAATTAATTAAAAATATTCTTGTATACACCGGAAGAGTTGGTCAAGATGTATGTGGCTATGAGGTGGGTTAATATTGTTGATGTGGGGAGTTTGTTGTGTGTGTGTGTGGAAACTCTAATGAGATGGGTTATTGTCGCAAAGTCGTAATTACTTTAACAAAAAAAATTATACTAAATTGTTTAAAAAATTTATATTAAATTGTTTAACAAAATTATGTGGCGGATTATATGAGAGACACATGTGTCACGCCACATTCTTTTCTTAATTTTAGAAGGTAAGTTGTTTCACGCATAGATTTTTCATCATCCATGTTATACAATAACAATTAATGTAACCTTCACTACATGTTTTATATAGTTTGTTTGCTTATAGATTTAGTTTTGGAATAAATTATTTCTGCTTACATCATGCTACAAGTTACAACTGCCAGTTATATAAACTTCAATTTGGTATGACTTTGTTTATACTAAAGATATATTATGTCATACTTAGACTCTGTTATACATATCAATCAAGATTGTTAATATCAAGATTCAACTAAAAATATCGTTATCCAATCAACATGAAAGATCCTAGCATATGTTCTATCACTTGTTTCTTTTGAAACCCAAGGAAAAAAAATATACTGACAGTTTAATTTGATAGTATGTTTATGCATATAACATACACATGTATAGGTAATTATGTGTAGCTTATATTACTTATACGCTATAAATATGCAGATAAGTAGTATGAAATTGAAAAAAGAAAACATGATGAGCAAGAAGGCACAATGATAAGCAGGAAGACGCAAACAAACAAACATATACAAGAAGATGCAATGAACTGAAAACATAAATGTTAAACCATAAATCTAAACAATAAAGTTAACTCAAAAAACTAAACTCAAAATCAAAACTTAAAGGTTAAACTTTACAAGCGAAAGCTAAGAGATAAGGTAGTAGATTTTGGCGAGTCGGTTCCAACGCCACTAAATGAGTCAATCAAAATTTGTTTGAAATGAATATAAGTATTTTTAAAATCTTTTTGCACTTTTTAGAATAAACCCGTATTTACTTGAACATTTTCCCGTTTATATCATAAATACAAAACTTTAAAAAACCACTTATAAAAATTTAAATGTTTTATACTCGTTCTGTGTAATTACAAAATATTAACATTCTATTATGATGTTTTAAGTAATATAAAATTAAATATTAATGAAAAACTACATACATGTTGAAACCTATTATAAAACTAGTTCGTATCTTTATCTACTCATAAAGTGATCGAACACAATCACAAAAACAGCTTTGCAAGAATGGTCAATCGATTTCTTTCTTTCTTTCTTACAATCACTTTTGGCTTATTATAGAGTCCGTATTATGTCGATGATCTGGCAAGCTGGCGAAGAGCTGTGGTGTGGTGGGGTTGGTGGCGCCAGAAGGAAACACTAAACAATGGGCTTTCTTCGCCCACCGTTAACTAACATCACTTATTGATATTTGTCATATGTTTTGACACTTGTTGATTTCATTTTTTATAAATCATGTGATACATCCATCATTAATAATACAATCTTATAGGCCCACTCAAATTGGAAAAAGCATTTTCTACCCAACACAATGTTTATTAGTGCTCTTTCAACCCTTCAATACAACTCACACAAGGATTGGAACAAGTAATAAACGACAAAAACCTGAAACTATTATTGAAAGGTATTCGGGTATGAAATAGGTTTTAGAATATGGTGATATTTTAGCAAATTATAATTAAAAGTATCTTGAATTTTTTAGAGATACGATATTAGTAAATTACAGAAGTGTTAGAAGTGTAGTTGTGTATTTAATATTTCTAGTAACTTGGCCAGGTAGATTTACACCGGGTTTCAAATGAGAATTGCAACGACTCAACGAGTAATTATTAACTAGATAAGTTTATAAACAAGCATTGCCGATACATTCAGGTATATCCTTGCACCATATGGGTATTAATAACAATAGCAAAATGGGTAGCAAGCCGGGTATGAGACACGATCTTATAATCTGGTATGATCGAGCCAAGAATTATCAAGCAAGTCATCTTTACGTCGATACGATTGTTTACCTATCTCGAGATGTTAATGAGGAAATGTATGAGCAATAAATATATTCACATAACTAAAAAATAAATAGGAAACATTTTAACCTTCTAAACGCCATAAGTAAAATATTGGTTAGGTAATCAATAAGGGAAGAAAACTTTAAACTTCAATAAATAAACAATTAAGTCTTGGTCAATAATTTTCTACCACGAATAATGCAAAGTAGAAGGCCAGCTTTAATTTTTTGGGGGCTTAATATCATTGCTAGATTTGGGCTTGCACAAATGTAGACTTGCCCAATCAACAATAATTATTTACTAACACAAATTATATATATACTTAAAAAACGTATGTGGGTTACCTGCTTTGTATATTGTATATATACTCAAGAGGCAACGTCGGTGGGTATATATACTTAAAAAGCAACGTCGATGGGTTAGTCCCCACCGACCTGCTTTGTATATTATACAAATCTAGGACATTCCACCATTTTTTTTACTTTTGAAAATTTTGTTTTATTTCTATCAATTGTCTTCAGTCATGACCGATATGTTGCAACTTCATACGTTTCTTTGAATCTCATGTCCAGCCAACGCACAAGTGACATAACTAGTTCACAATAATTTCCATGTGGCCTAATTTGCTTTTCTTCAATAAAACTTCTTTTACTTAAAGTGAATGATTAATTTTACCTACACCATTTATTAATAAAACTTTTTTTATATTCAAAGAACCTTAACCACCCTAGGTTAGTTTTGGGTTATATGTGTATTATACTATTATATAAAATATTATAAATATAATTTTATTTTAGACTAATCTTTTAAGCAACTTAAAAGTTTTCTAACTATTTAATCAAAACGATGCTACTTGGTACTTACCTGGAGGGTATAAATCTATATTTAAAAACCTAAGATGACAATGATGAAACTATTAAAGTTTAGGTAAAAAGTTTGAAGATGACCTAATTAACCTTCATGTGCACTAACATAGGTCTAAAGGTTACATAATTTTTTTTTCCTTAAAATGTCCTTGCAGTTTTCATATAATAAGAAAAAACCTTGGAAAAAAACAATACTGTTAAGCTAAATATGTTTGAGATTAGGTAACTTAAACATTCAACACAAAAACAACTTATTATTATTAGAATGCCACAATAACACACCTGCAAAACACTCATACACTATAAGACTTGAAACTTGAAAGAGACCATTTTAACACCTTAAATACCGTCTTTATTTCAAGTGCATATTATTATTATTCCTAGATAGATATGGATCTCATTTTTAAAACACAAAAACAAAATTATGTTGACAACGAAAACAAAGATAAAGATAAAATTACACCGATGAACGTTTCTAAAACGTGTTTTTTTGTATAAAAAAATGGTTCAAAATGACGTAAGTTTACGGAAGGCGATACGAGAGGTCTCTAAGTTGTTGAGGATCAACCTCTGAAGGTGAATGAGTAAGCGCGCATTGTGCGGTTGTGGTTTTGGGGAAAGCTATTACATCCCTAATTGAACTGCTGCCACTTAATAGCATCACCAATCGATCCAACCCATAAGCAATTCCTCCTATAAACCCATAAAAATGAGAAGTGAATAATACAATATGGCGGTCAAAGTCAACCAAGTTGAGTTTCAGATTTAAAATTGATAATGATCTTGTGACAAAATTCAATATATTTGGATCAACTACTGAGAAATGAAGTTTTCTCATAATTATCAAAGTGATTTCTTGTAATTCAATATGTTTGACTTATTAGTTATTAGTCAAACATTTTTCATAATTTAATTTGGGGATTTATACCGTGTGGAGGAGCACCCATGTCCAAAGCTTCAAGTAGGTAACCAAACTTGGCTTCAGCCTGCACAAAAATAAATTAAAAAACTAATAATTAAAAGCCGGCAAATCAAGAATTTAAAATGATTAAATAGTTAATCACTCTATTAAAAAAATAATAATTAATTACTTAATTTATATGGAATTTAACCAAGTACTATTATTAGCTGATCTCCTCACCTGCTCTAGAGAAATGCCAACAATTTCTAGAACCTTTTGTTGCACATCACGGCGATAAATTCTCAAACTTCCTCCACCAATCTAACAAAAAAAAAACCGATAAAAAAATCAATCTTTCTGAAAGCATCTTGTAAAAAATCAGCATTTATGGGTCCCATTTTTGGGAATAAAGGTGACTATAGGTCCCATTTTATAAATGTTATCACTAGAAAATTACAAAGTTAAAAAAACTTTAAACCCATTTCACAATTTTCCTTTCTGGCCATTTTATCTATTCATTAGTTATAAAAGAGGCATCTAACTAAAAAAAATTAAACAGAAAAAGCATGCTCAAATACTTTTTTTCTACAGCAAATTTTAATCCAGCTGATTTTATGATAATTATAATTATTTAATATCAAATTGATATTGTTATTCTCAAAACACATATTCACACACACCTTAACTTCTTACTAAACAAATATTTCCAACAAAAAAATTTACCTCAACGCCATTATAAACCATGTCGTAAGCCAATGCGCGAGCAGAAGCAAGATCATTCATGTCTTCAGGGTTAGGTGCAGTAAAAGGGTGATGAAGTGCCTGCAAAAATTTATAATTACTTAAATTAATATCTAAACTTTGTCACATTTATTATTACAATTTTTTGGAATTTAGTCAACACTTGTTTAGCCATATTACAAACCTCAAGCCTCTGCTCAATATCATTCCATTCAAACATTGGAAAATCAGTTACCCATAAGATCGAATGCTTAGACTGCATATATAAAAAATAAAAAATAAAAATAAAACAATTCATTATAATATGCACACACACTCAGAAGTATGAAGATAAGTAAGACAAAGTGTAATATAATTAAGACTCACTTGGTCAACCAAACCTAAAATGTTGGCTACATACAATCTGAGTCGGTCTAAGGTTTTGTTGACCGATGAACCGGGACCCACTGCAAATAATATTAGGTCACCTGAACCTGCCCCACATCTTTTCAAAAACAATTCTTTCTTCGTGGGGTCCAAACTTGATGTTAATGCAGGAACCCCTTCAAGTTGACCTACAAATAAATATGTTGACTAAAAATCAAGTTGACCTAAATACGACCCAAGGATCATATTTGGTTAGCGACACATTCTTTTCACAACCACAAATATATTGAAAACCGCAAGGAACTGCTTTAAATGTTGTACAATTTATAATATAAATCCACCAAAATGCATGGAATTTTAACATCTTTTTGTTTTTATTTAAAATACGTGATTTATATAGTTTTTTGTCTAAGTGCATACATGCACACATCTATGGGCATATATGCACATCATTTTTATATAAAAAAACGAGAATGATGGTAAAATAAAAAATATTATCAGATAGAAATAAAGCAATTTCTTTAAATTTTATAAAAGCTCCTTTACACATAAATATTATTACCATCTTCCAATATCTTTAAAAATGGCAAACCCTTGGCCCCAGATTTAATTGCTTCACTAAAAATGTCGCCTTTTTTAAGAGCGGTGTTTGAAAAAGCTTTTGCTCCTGAAGGGATGCATAATACTTTGATTATTCCTCCATTATTCAAAGCATCTGTGAAAACTTTGAAAGAAGAATCTGAGAAAATATCAGATACCTGCAATTATTTTAACAATTAAAGTACAAAGGGTTACATGACTCTTTTGATTAAAATTTAGCAGAAATAAAAATTAAATTTTTAAAAAAATATTTACATCTTTGAGTTCAAGATCAAAACGGGTATCTGGTCTGTCTGAACCATAATGGTCCATTGCTTCAGCATATGTAAGCCTCGGAAAAGGATTTGGCAGCTCAACGCCTTTAATATCTAGAAAAACCTGCAACGGTCAATACAATTTTATACTAAAAAATGAAAAAATTAGGAAAAAAATAATAATATTGCATGTAAATTGTTTCTAACTTTTCTAATTAAATCTTCATTGAGTTTTAACATGTCCTCAAGGGGAGTGAAAGCTAATTCCATATCCAATTGTGTGAATTCAGGTTGTCTATCTGCTCGTAGATCTTCATCCCTAAAACATCTGCAACAAAACAATGCTGGAATTAGTATAATATATTAAGTAAAATTTACAATTAATAATGATAATAAATAAAAAAAGATAAAAAGTTACCTTGCTATTTGATAGTATTTGTCAAAACCAGAAACCATTAACATTTGCTTAAACAGTTGTGGACTTTGGGGCAAAGCATAGAATGTTCCTGGCTTCATAAAGTGAACTAGTGTGAATCAGGATACAATTACTAAAACACCCTTAAATAAATTCAAATATTAATATAAAATCTGTTTGTATATAATTGCAAAACTTTGCATGTGTATGCTATACAAGACAGAAAAACGATAATAGAGTTTAAGAAAATTATAGAGAAGTTCGATTAGGTTCAATGATAACAAAGGCTTCAATTAGGGGGAAAGTTATATTTTATTTTTAATATAATAAGTGACGAATACTGACAAAGTTGCCACTTTTTTTATAACAAAACAAAAGTCATAAGTCAAGGATGTTTCTTTTTTCTAGAAACTGATCAACATTTAAAACAGAAGTATTATAATATACATGTCCATTAAACCTATATTTCTCGTAATTCGTTAATTTTACATTCATTGCACTTTGATAAACAAAGCCTTTATATGTGTATCAACTCACGGAAAAACTATTTTACTAGAATAAAATAAACATTGACTTTGTTGAGCATTACATTATGATGATAGTGTCATTTTTTATATTGTTGCTTCGTCGGTCGGTTAGATGATATAATCTACTAGAATATGCTTTTTCACACCAGCTTTTAGAGGTAAAGAATTAGTGCTTTATAAGGATGTTAAATATAACATTTATATATATGTTTGTGTAACAGCTTGTTTTGAGTTGAAGAAGTTAGTTTGCAAGAAGCAAATGCGAGTAAGTTAGAACAATGATAGGAAAAAAAAAATACGAATATATTTATGTTAATGGATTTCAAAAAGTTCAAGAAGAACATGTTTATTTCTTGAATTGAACACTTAGTTGTAAACTACAAAAAGGTTTAAAAGATTCAAGATAAACTACAGCTAAATATGCATGTATCATTTTATGAGAAAACGTTTTTTTGGACATTTCATGATAAGTTAAAGATGTGATATATTTAGAGACATAAAGACGATTGATATGATTTCTTCGCGATTTCATGATAAGAAGCAAGCCATTAACCATAAAGTGAAAGAAATATAAAATTAACGCTAAATAGATTTATTTGTATGTTTTTTCATGTAATTAGCTTTCTTGTCGTCCTAGTACACAAGGAATAAAAAATATTATTGCCAGTTCTATAAGTATGCAACTATGCACTTACTGTAAAAGCATTCAAGGTATATATATACACACATATATAGCAATCATTGATACTTTTTTACAATATTATAGAATTTATACACATATACATATAGCTTAAAGTAATTTAAGACCAGCAAGTAAACAGATTATAAAAAAGATTACCATAAAAAAATATGAATGGTCATATGAAAAATTACTAGCTAAATAAATTGGAATTTGGAAATGAATATAAATTATATTACCTGAACTCTTGATGGAACCAAATAATCGCGTGCGCCTTCAGGAGTCGACCTCGAGAGTATTGGAGTCTCAATCTACCTTACACCCATGAGAAATTCAAGGTCAAAACAATGTAGGTATTAAAACTTTATTAAGAAGCCTAATGCTTTGTATTAATATTAAGAAAAAAACTTAAATTCTATATAAAAAAATACCTCCACAAAACCATGCACATCTTCTAAATACCTCCGCATGAGTTTCACCACTTGATGTCGCAGCATCATGTTGGAATTCATTTGCGGTCGACGTAAATCGAGGCAACGATATCTACAAAATTGATCTTATAAAAACTTTTAGCCAAAATGTGCTAAAGAAACCATTTTTAAAGAAAATAATTTTAACATAATAGCAAAAGTAATGGCAATTTTAATAAAAACAAAGCTACCTAAGGCGAATTTCCTCTTTAATTGAATCTTTTGCATCATCTGCACTAGTAACCAAGAATGGTAACTTTGCCTTCACAGAATTCAACACTTGAACTTGTTCAGCAGTAACCTAAAGTATATATTAATTAATAATTAATAATTAAATTACAAAATGTAGACATTAGTTATAGTTTTGCAGAGGTTAAATAATAAGTGATCTCACCTCAATCTTACCAGTCTTCATGTTTTTATTAACCGAATCACTTGGACGAAGCCGAACAACGCCTTTTATAGAAACTACATACTCAAGTCTTAAATCATTCACCATCGAATGAGCTTCAGGAAATTCATTTGGAAGAGTTGTAACCTGTAAATTTTATTATTTTTATTCTATTTCAATAATCATTCATTCATACATCTAATTCTAAGGCCAACATGTCAGATTCAAGCTGCAAATTACAACTGTTTAAAAAAAAACTAATCTTAATGCAAAAATGTGAACTTGCAAGATTTTTTACTTTGTAACGAAATTAAGAAAATGCATCAGATGAACAGAAACTGAACCTGAACGATTCCAGAATGGTCTCTGAGATTAACGAAAGTGAGTCCACCATGACCACGATGAAGTGCGACCCACCCACACAATCTAACCTCTCGACCCACATCCTTTTCGGACAATTCGCCGCATAACCCGTTTCGATTGACCCATTCAAGATTGGTGGTTTCATGAATTGAACCGGGTACGGATTGTTGTCGTTGTTCTTTCGAACTTGTGGGAAAATTGGTGACAACCGGTTCGGTTGTAGAAGCAGACACAGCACAGAAAGATTTTCTTAAAATCGGTTGGAGGATAATGCGATTGGCGCGAAACAGAGATAGAGTTTGGGTCGAGAGGTGTCTGGATCGGATTGCAATGTCGGGTAATACCCGGAGGATTACGGACATGGTTTTGCAGAGTGGGGGAGAAGTGCTTATCTGTTCAATCGTGAAGATGAGAGGGTTTTATGGATTGCGAATTGCTTGGAAATGGTCCCTCAAGATCGAAAATTATTCGATAAAAGCCTGATATTTTATTGGGTTTTTTATTTGTGTTTTGGGTTATTTGGAACTTTTGTTATTAGAACCTCATATGTTTACTTATTCAAATAAGATTCGGGTTTATTGGTTTCAATTATTGGGTTTCAGGTTTATTTAGGTCGGGTTAATCTATATTCAGGTTTCTAAGTCAAGTTGCAATGCGTATTTTACAATTTTACTTAACATCGATCTAATTTTGTATCTAAAACGATGCGGTAAATACATATATCAACAATAACAATCTAATCATGAAACCAAATCGCATCAACAAGCCATATAAACTACAAAGAACGTGTGAAATCATATCAACCAATAAACTCCTTAAAAGTATTTGTTCTTCAATTGTCACGTTCATGATCGATCATTTGTTTCCAACTGATATAAAATAAGAACCAAAATGGTTAGATTTATGTTGAGCTAAGAGCCTAAGACCATGAATAAATACTAGTAATAAAGATACATTTTTTGTAATTATTCCTGTTAACTAGATTAATCCAATTACAAAATCAAATACTATCTCCGGGTTTGACCATTTGAGTTCCATCTTAAACTGATTCGGGTTATGCGAATTTCATTTTTACTAGGTTCAGGAAATTCAGGTGGACTCAAATAAATTTTGGGTATAAAAGAGAGAACTACTTTATTTGCACTAAAATACAAGTCTAAATATGTAAAGTACATATTATATACAAGTTGACATAAATCAAACCACACTGAAAGAAAGAAGTTATTCTAAGTTTCATTTAGGGCACACATTTTGCGTAATCTCTTAGCAATTCGTCGAATGAAAACAAAACCGTAAAGACGACGGTGGCATGAAAAACAAAATCCTTTGTTGTTTTAAGGTTTAACTCACAGTTAGTGGGATGGCAACCACTAGGTTAAGAAACCATGGAGGAAAACCCTCTTTTGCTCAAACAAAATAATATTTATGTCCAGAACGTGAAACTTGAACCTAATACCTTCTGAAAGAAAGCAATACATACACCTTACTCTAGTCTCTTGAGCTCTGTAGATTATATGGTACTTATGGTAAAATTATTATTGTTTATTACCCTGTTAAAAACTAATCAATGTCTTTAAAAAACTATTTAAGCGGAAACATATATTGAAGAACTCAATCAACTAATCAATCGTACATAGAGGTGGTGGGCAAATCGGGTTAAAATTCACACCGGTTCGGTATTAAAACTAGTTCCGTTTTCATAGTGCAGATAGGCAAACCGGTTGGAGCTAAACATATTCGGTTTAGAAACCGGCTTTCTGTTTGGAATAATCGAACCTATATGAATCGTAAGGGTCGGTTGGGAACAGGTTTGATACATTAAATGTTAGTTGCATTTTCATGCACATTTTATAGTGCTTTATTACTCCATTTTCATTATACATGCATTTTTCTTATTCATATCATTTTATTTTGCATAACATTAGTTTTGGTGGAGTGGAGTCTAATTTGAGGCGTTTTTAGTGTTTTTCTAGGTACGAAGCGATTACTAAAGATCACGATGGGCATTGGGCGGATAAGTTGAAATAACCGTGTTGAGTTTATGGTCCTGAAATGGTTTGCAAGAAAAGAATCTAAAATAAAGAAGAGGTTTGAAGATTTATGATTCAAACTTGGACGATGACTAATCTTACAAGCATTAAATCTCGTTGATTTGGACCTTTACAAAAAGTTGATGTTATAATTGGTTGGCTTACTTAAATTTATTTGTGTTAAAAACTAAACATGATGGATTGATGAGGGACGAATGCAATTTTTCAACTTAATTTTTATGTTGATATAATAAAAAATAATGTAATTTTGAATGATTTCGTATGTAAGTTAGATGTGTAAAAGCCTTATATTCACTTTCCACTTATATATAGTAAAATAAAGGGTAAAAGAGTGGATCACATCTTTTTGGGGTTCAATCTTTGGCATCATCTTTGAGGGCTATAGACTTCGACGGCAGAGGAGCAAACAGAAGGAACTTCGACTATTTTATTGGTTTTTGATATAAAGTTAGAGCAATTAATTTTGGTATCATAAGTTATACATGTTTTGCATTTTATTTTGTTTGACTGATTTAGTTAGCATGTATGGTTGTGTGGCTAAACAACTTTGATTCCAACATTAGAGTTTATTTTTCATTGGTTTTGATTCCAACGTACCATTAGAAATTTCATTCCCCTCTGAAGCCTAGAAGACAAAGAACGGGGAAAGTCAAGCCTTACTTTCGATTCATTCCATCAATTTCTTCCCAAAAGAGGACCTTCTGAACAAAATGGGATTGATACATAGAACTTCTGAACAAAATGGGATTGATACATAGAAGGAGATGCAATTGAATCAAATGGGAAACGTGTCAATTCCTTATTGGTCATCATGTGGGACCAATGTGTGACCAAAAAAGCCTACGGATGGGGTACATGACAGTTTCTGATTGGTGCTGAGCAGAAAACCGTTAGCTAAAAAACAATATTTATTTTGGTAATAAATGTGGTCAACATGTCTATTTCTGTAATTTATAGATCAGGACCGTCTTTGAGGATTCGGGTGCCCTGTGTAAGTAAAAAAGGACACATTTCAAAAATATACGATAACTTAGATTAAATAAGTCAATAAACAGTACAAAAGAACAATATTATAGCAAAATTGTGTGTTTCACGTAACTAAATGAATCGTAACACTCTCCTAACAATCTTTGATGCAAAGTTGATAATTAAATCTTTATAATGGGTATTGGGTTAAGAATTAACAATTTTTTTAGGTTTTTTAAAATTGTTTTATAAATGGACTTGGACCTTTATATTACTGGTTATAAATGGATCAAAACTAAACAATAAATTTAAGTCTTCATCTGCATATGGTTTTATTATAATTTTGTGTTTTGTAAAATATATATAATTTTTTTTATAAAGTATATATTAAAAAAATTGAAATTTGTGGACCTCTTAAAGAAAACAGGTGAGATAATAACCCCCTCTCTTATAGATGGCGCCATTGTCACCTTTCAATGGCTTTGGTTTGATTTCTCAGCCTATGAGTTTTCGACCGTAAAAACTAAATTTAGATAGTTTAAAACACCCGAAGACTGAGTTCAATTCAGTGTTCGGATTCTAAAAAACAAACCGAATTCAGTTTCTAGGTTTATCCCAGTGAATATAAAATACGGTTAGTTAATTAAATTGAGTTTTTCGGTTTATTGGCTATGTAAAAATGAGTTCCAAAATAATAAAACATTCATGTACACTTAAACCGACTCATCTCACAATAAAAATCTCACAAACACACGTGTCCAAAAATCTCAACACCTGGCATTCCTTATCTCACCACACTCGCCACCTCTCTTGCTTATACATGCATCGATCTTCTTCCTCATTCCTCATAACCTCTGCAACATCCTCCATAACTCCCGATGTCTTTCACGAATGAAACCACCGGCGCCGGAACCCAAAAGAATGGGATTCCGGCCGGCAAACCGTTGTCAACCGGACAACAAATTCTAGACAAAGGTGCGCAAATGTTGCAGTCTTTCAAACCCATCAATCAAATGAGTCAACATGCTTGTACTTTTGCTTTGTACAACCATGACATGAATCGCCAGATCGAGACTCACCACTTTATTACACGAGTCAACCAGGACTTTCTACAGAGTGCGGTTTATGACACCGATGACTCCACTGGACGGCTCATCGGTATGTGTATAATATATTGGTCAATCACTTTAGTAATGAGCAAGATTGTTATATATATATATTGGGATTGAATTTGAATGTTTTGATTATGTTGTTTGCAGGGATTGAATATATCGTTTCTGATGCCATCTTTGAAACATTGCTACCCGAGGAACAAAAACTCTGGCACTCTCATGCCTATGAGGTTTTTACGTTCTTAAACTAATATTCGTTTTTTCATAAACTACTTTAACTTGTTTCTGTTTACATTTTTTTATTCTTTTGTTTTCTATAAATCACATATTTATTTTATTCATTTGTTATTTGGCTTTAATATAAATGTTTTAAAGAAAACCAGCATAAATCCCCGGGAATTATTAGAGTCCTCTCAATCATACTATATCCTTTGAATTAATTGAATAGAGATAAAACTAATGCACACGAAAAAATTAACGTAATGATAACTTTTTATTTTTATAATAACTAGCTTATAACTTGTGTATTACATGGTTTTCGGATATAAATTATGTAATTCATAATGTCCTTATAAATTTGTTTAACTTTATATAGTTTTATATAACTTAAAGATTTCTATTAGGTAAAACAACAAAAAAGTTATATTAGAATATTACAATTTGTAATTCTTTAACTACTTTCTTACAAGACATTTGTTGTTTTACTTGAAATTTTACCATCTTTATAAAGTATTAATAGCGAAGACATGTCTAGTTTTTAACTGTTCATAATGTCACATATAGTTAGTAGTGTGCAAATATTATTTGTCTTTTTAAAAAATCAACCTTACGTAACGATCGAATTTTATATATACTCATGACAAAACATACAACGGATGGAAGAAAATGCAACATCCAATAAAATCATATTAATCAAAAGCGTTAAGATCAAATAGGCTCCATAGTAAAGTATGGTAAGAAAAATTTTAAAATTCTCATACTCACCTCAAACTAACTTAGATTTAACTCATTAGGCAGCTTTGAAAGTTTCTCGTCGAATTCTTATGCTTTAGCTTTAAAGTTTTGGGTTTAGCTTTAGAGTTTGGTTTTTAGTTTAATTTTTGGGTTTAGCTTTTGTGGTTGGATTTAGAGTTTATCTTTTAAGTTTTAACTTTTAGCATTTATCTTTTGAGTTTAACTTTAGGGTTTAATTTTAGAATTTAGCTTTAGATATTGTAACCTTTAGGATTCAAAACTTATTAAAATAAGTTCCATTATTAGCAGAACCAATAGAATTATGAAAAATTTGATAGTCATAAGTTGTTTGTTTACTAATTTATTTGAATGATATTGCATACAAAAATTAATTAATTTAAGTTTGAATTAAAAAACAAAACCGTTAATATTTGATAAAAAAGTTGAAGTTGACATATCATTTTTTAATTTGCCATTTCAACATATTTGAAAATTTGATATTATTGATTGAACCCCCAGACCGTACTATGATAATGGGATTTTACTGGGTATGTAGATTTGTTTATATTATTAATTGAACATTAACTAAAGATTTATGTTAAAATAAATAATAATCTTTTATTGAATAACTAATGACATGAAAAATAACAATAACTTAAGCTTAATTTTTCTAGTACATTTACAAAACAAATGTCTAGATTATATAAAACTATGACCTGTGTCATTTTTTTAAATGGTTTATTAAATTTAGATATTCAAATTTCAAACCAAGCATATATATAGTAAAAAGTTTCGATATCTTCATATTTATGAGTGAATCGGTCCAAACAATTAAACTGTCTAACTATCATCCAACTGGTCCAGTTCTCAACAAGAAATCTTTGCAAGACTTTTCGGTTTTTAATAATTTATGAACTTCATTTGTTTCAGATAAAGTCTGGTCTTTGGATACACCCACGAATGCCGGAAATGATAGTCATGCCAGAGCTAAAAAACCTAGCTAAAACATACGGCAAGTTCTGGTGCACATGGCAGACGGATAGAGGTGACAAGCTGCCATTGGGGCCACCGTGCTTGATGATGTCTCCACAATCGGAGGGTGATGGGGTTGTGAAACCAGAGTTGGTGAAGAAAAGAAATGACATCTACAAGATATCGAAGGATGATCTAACGAAGTCTAGAATTGAGATTCCGGAGCCAGAGTGGATAAACCCGACGGCGGATTACTGGAGACAACACAAGAAATGTTTTCAAGTGGACGTTGAAAGGACAGAGATAAAGATACAGACTGATTACTCGTAATATCGTGTTTTGTGTGAGCTTGATTTGCATATGGTGTATGATTTATTGAATAAAATAAATTTATTACTAAGGAGTAGTTTTGCTCAATAATAAATATCACTATTTTATTTTTACAAGCTATAGTGCTACATCATCTACAAAGTTCTTATACATTAATATATGTAGACAGAGACTCTTCAATTTTCGGGATAAAGTTTTTATACATTGATACATGTAGACAACGACTCTTCAATTTTTGGTACATATAGGTTTAACGTAGTCCTTTTTAAAATTTTCGGTACATATGGGTTTAACGTAGGCCTTTTTAAATTTGGGGAGATATGGGTTTAACACGCGGCTTGTGAAACATATGAGAGGCTAGTGTATTTGGTTATATGTGCCCTTTTATCTCTCATACTCCACCACTTCTCTCTCTCTAGTTTCATCGTGAGTTGG
>WOUH02000022.1:3531906-3545704 GCA_009936405.2 Stevia rebaudiana | reverse complement strand
CCATTCTCTCTCCTGCGTGTCACTGACGCGTCATAAACAAAGCCCCTTCAAAGCCCCTCCCATAACACATAGTCTTAGGGAGTACAAACTTGCAAAAACGATAGTGTAACTGGACTTGCAAGGTGATGACTCAGATTAGTCGTTGAGTAATCAAGGCGTGATTGCATGAGTACACATGTTAGAACCAAAGCATTGATTTGTAGAATCGATATGACCCAGGCCTCTGCATGTTGGTCTTTCTAAATGAAGAGAGGCGGTTTCTTGTAAGAGTTCTTTTTGTGTTGACAATTAACAAAAGCCAAGGCTAAACATTTAATCAAGTTTGTGTATACTTGTTAAACTATGCATTTACACACGGTCAACTTTGTGTGGCAGCATTGCGTGTAATATTTTGTGGCGGCTTACGATTTTATTTGAACAATAGCGGTAACTATGAAGGTTGTTTATAGAGCAATTATCTGCCCTTAATCAAAAGAGATGTCATCGTCAAAGTGTTGTATTTAATGTTTTACTTGAACATGTTCTATTTCAACATAAGGGTTAGGGTAGCATACATATTGTAGTGAGATGAGTATAAAACTAGTTTTTATAGATGCACACTGTTAACTCGTATTTAATTATTTATATGCATTAACATTGGCTCTTAAGTTTTATTTTGTGTAAACAATAACTAGGGATGACAATTTATGACATAACTTAAACACGCAACTTAAACACGCCCCTTTACATTACACAAACAAGATATGTTTTGACTTGTCTTACATAACCTAAAAGAGGTTTACTTGACCCGTCTAAAAATGAGTCAGCTACAACATGACTTGTCTAATGAGTGGGTTGACATGTTAACTTATTTAATGATTTTTTAAAAGTTAGTATTTAATATCTATATATTATTGATGAAGTGTTAATATTTAAAATTAAATTATTTGTTTTTATTTTGTATTCTAACTTTTACAAGTGAAATTAGTATTCTCATTCGGGTCCTTTTGTTGTTCACTTCTAATAATTTTGTTTAACTACTTACAAGTACCCATTCTTTAATCACTTCTAATAATTTTGTTTGAATTAACTGATAGTTAAAACTTAAAAAAGTACTTTAATATGTCTCTATACACATACATAATAAACAACCACGATACGAATTAGAGACCGAACACATCATATTTGTGTTATTACATATATTCTTTAACAAATCATCAAATCAAAAAGAGTATTTTTTAGACATGGACACTTTTTGTATGCTTTGAGTACTTGCCCAAAATCATATCATTAAAATACATTCACTCGACCTTGAACTCATTCTTTTTCAACAATTTTTAATCGGTCATTTAAACTAACCAATTTGATATTTTAATTCAAACGTTTTCAGTCTTCATCATCACCGGTGGTGGCAGTCAGGGATGCTGCTGATGCCGGTAAACATACCTAGCCAATGCTTAGCTCCGGCAGCCGTACAAGCATTGGACGAGGTTGTTCATGTCGCTCACCGCCGTTGTCACGCCCAAACAACGTCGCTCCATGCCATGGTGAGATGATGCGAACGAGTTATGGGGTTTGAAGAGGTTAGAAGATAAGAGTTCAGGTTTGCTAGAAGAAGAGGACGCAAACGTTTTTAAATTAAAATGCCTTTTGAAAAACAAATACTCTACAGACTAAAAAATATGCGCGTGGTATACGATATGCAAACAAAAGAGATTTGAAAGATATACTTGTAAAAAGACTATTAAACGGGTTAAGTTTATTCGGTCCACCAACCCAACACCCTTAAACCATCAACCCGACGCTACAGTCTCCATCACCAGACTTGCAGACTGAAGCACCAATTCACCAAATGCAAGTTCTCTGTTGTAACCCTCGTTTAGCCGTCGTCGTTAACCGGTCATGCCGGAAAACCTCCAGACTCCGAGCATTCTCATCTGATTCTTCCAATCAGTCTCGCGGCGGCCTCCCTCGATTTTTCTCCGACGTCCTCCCTTCCTCCAAGGCAAGTAATTTCTCTCTCAAAATCATTCAGAGTCACACACCGTTGAATTTGGGCTCTTAATTGTTCTGTTTTATTTGTTAGGGTTCTGCTGTTCGCGTGCAAGGAGATGAATTCTGGCATATGACTAAAGTTCTAAGGCTGAACACAGATGACAGGTATGTAACTATGTATGCTTGTGATTTAAGCATTACAATAGATTGCTTGTTAGCTAAGTTGATTCGTCGTTGTCAGAAATTGATATTCTTCTAGAAGTTGTAGTTGAACTGTAAATGCACGGGTAGTTGAGGTATCAAGTCACATGAACATGGAAGATAGACTAAACAAAAAGTTCAGTCAATTAGAGGTTATGAATTAGAAATTAGAATTAAGTTCTTGAGGAAGTTTGAAAGAAATTATTACAGATTAGTTATCCTGTTACCTTATGGTTGTAGGATTTTTGTAACATTATACGTGTTGAAGATGAGAATCATTTTCATAAGGATTGGGGAGAAGAGAGAAAATAGATGAAATGATCTTGTTAATCTAGAAATAAAACAGTTCACCCTTTTTGATGTGACTTTTGAACATGAACCTTGACACCATATCGCGCTCCAACCCTTTCATGAAAGTTTAAAACAAAGTATTAACTTCAAGTTTTGACTTTTGACTTAATGAGACACCCCAAAGTCATCCTGATCTAAATATGTAATAATAAAAAAAATTAGTAAACCAGTGAGATCTAGATGGGAACTAGAAACATCACACTTTTAAATCAAAGTAGGAATCAGTTATCAGTCATACATCTTAGGAAGCTAGGATGCATAATTTGTAAATGAGTAAAACTTATGCAGATTTAATTCAAGATATAAAATACTTATTGGTTGAGTTTTTTAATCTCCTAAACGTCAACCATATTGGGCTTCACTACTCATCTTCTCTATGGTAACTGATAAACTAGACTCTGATGACAATTGAAAAATATGTGACTGTTGAAAATAAGTCAGAAATCTTAGGTCATGGACAATTATTTTATGAATACTTGAATTTGAAACTTCAACTGATATTCACTTTTGTCTATAACTAAGGGGGCGTTTGTTTACCTCTTAACATGCTCTTAATGGTTCAAACATCTTACTGGTTCAACTCTTAATGGTTCAAACTGTTTGTTTCACGAGCAAATGTCTGAATGATTCAGACATTTGCCTCTGAATGATTAAGTATTATACTGAGTCTGAATGGTTAAGACCTTTTATCTGAATTAGCCAGACATTTTCCTCTGAACGGTTAAGCATTATATTGCCTCAAAATGGTTTAGACCTCTTACTGATTCAGCACTTAATGATTCAAACCTCTTACTAGTTTAGCACTTACCCATTCAGAAGTTGCCAAACAACCCCTAAATGTAGAAAAAATGATAAATTTTTCCAAGATAATAATAAATATGTTTTTTTTACTTAGTTTCGACTTGTGAGGTCGGCAGGTAGCACCAGTTTCTTGAAAATAAATATGTTTTTTTTACACTTTAATTAATTTGTATTTTCTTATCATAATTAAAATCCTTTCAAGGATAGAGCTCTCTAATGGAAAAGGCGGTCTGGTTGAAGGGTGTATTGAGAGGATTGATCGCACTGGAGCAGATATTGTTGCCATTGAGAATCCAAAATTAGTATCAACTAATATAACTCAATGGCATGTGTTTGCTGCTTTTGGTGTGTTTTCTGTACAATAATTACACTGACATTTTTTTATTTTACCGTTGTTTTTGTGTGTGAAGTTAAACCTCCTTTACATATGTTTATATCTATATAGGTACCCTAAAGGGTGGTCGATCTGACTGGCTCATAGAGAAATGCACAGTACGCGTTAAATTGAACTGATTTTTATTTTAATTTTGCTAATTTATAAAAAGCTAATATATTTGATTTGTAATATTATTAGGAGCTTGGAGCAAGCAGTGTAACACCATTATTGACCGAACGTTCTCCTACAATTTCTGATAACAGAGTTGATAGATTGCAACGAGTAATAATGGCTGCAGCTAAACAATGTAAAGAATCGATTACTTTTTTACTTTAGCGCGTGTTTTAGCTCATTATTTTCATGTTTTAACGCGTATTGTAGGTCAACGGCTTCATGAAATGGCTTTGAACCCTCCTTTAAAAGTTGGTGACCTCTTACCTATTGTAAGTTACTTGTATGAGTGGTTTGTGTATGATGGTATTATGTCTTGTACCAGTTTAATTTAGGAATTATAAAAATAATCAATGTTGATTTTTGGTTTTCTTTTCTTGATTATAGGGTTATTTCATGTATGATATTTTTTAATGAATTATTTTACTGCTTTGTTATGATACTTGTGTTTCCACTTTGTCATTTCATTAGGTTTCACAAGCAAAACTATCTTTTATAGCTGCAGCTGAAGCTACACCAGTTTTGAATGTTTTAACTTTGTCTCAACGAGAACCCGTTGGCTCACTTATAATTGGACCCGAAGGCGGTTAGATCTCTCTCTCTCTCTCACACACACACACACGCGTACACATGCGCACGCTGCTTTGAATATTTTTTCTCTCTCTTCAATGTGGGATAGACTTATTTTAAACTGTTTGATAATTACATGTTTTTCTTATTCACTAAATGTAGGATGACAATTTGTAAATTTTTTAAAAGAATTTGATCACAGAAAAATTAATTAAGCATTTGCTATCACGTAAAGCTGCTACAATAAATTTAACCTAAAACTATATGTATGCATATAAATATATAAATAACTGTCTATTTAAAGACGATAGCATTGGTGTTAGTCTACAGTACACTTCAACAAGCAATTCATTATTTTGTACTCAAGAAATGCAACATTTTTTTGCATGGTTGCTATTTTTAACTTGTAAAACCTTTTTGAAGCAATATATTAATTTTTACATTTTTAAAATTTTTATATTCCAGATTTTACGGAAGCGGAAGTAAAGTCGATACTAAAAGCAGGAGCGACAGCAGTCGGGCTTGGGCCACACCGCCTTCGAGTTGAAACCGCAACAATTGCCTTGCTATCAACAGCAATGTTATGGTCCGACTCTCGCGATTATAATACTTGATAATATATTCATGGGGTATGTTTTTCAATCTTAGATTATTAAGTTTATATGAAATTTTCAAGATTATTCAATAGAATTTAGAACCAACCAATTATGATGAAAACTAAAGTCATGGCTTATGACCGAATGTCTTTGTAGCGTAGATGTTACCCGTTTGACTTTCGGGTAAATATCTTTCTTTATATAGACTAGAATTTTTGAAATCGGTTTCCCATTTATTCAAATTTAATTTGTAAAATAAAAAAGCTAAGTTGGCGGTCTATCTTGGCTGCTTCTATTAATCGGCAATAAAAATTATTATTATTATTATTTTTATTTTATCAGATAAAGAACAAAAGTAAACTGCAATTGTGTCCCTGTGGTTTACACTATTGCATTCTCACCACACGAAACTCAAGATTCGAGTCCCTGTGGTTTTTTATCGTGAATCGCGTACCTAAGACTTACTGGTGGTAATTATCTATAAACCAATTGCAGTTTACTCAAAGAACAATGAAGAAGTAAACCTCATTTGATAAACTGAGTTTTGTGAAATTATGAAATGATCTAAAGTAGTACCTTTTTTTAAATAGAAGTATAAAATAAACAAAAAAAAGTAGTTGACATATTACATATACCAAAACTCTAAAAGGTCATTAATGCAATTTAAGGACTTTCCGAGTTTTCGTTTTGGAAAACGAAGATAATGAGGAACGTGGCTAGTGGATGACAGTTTTGGCCCCTATACTATTATAAGTTGATATATTTAGCCCGTCCACAACTATTCTCATATTTTATCTCCTTCACATTTTTTTAATGGCATTTTGCTTCTTTAACTAAGAGAGACTCATTGGTAGCCTATTAACCGTTCGAACTTAGGGCTGTTTGATAACTTCTGAATAGGTAAGTGCTGAACCAGTAAGAAGTCTGAATCATTAAGTGCTGAATCAGTAAATGGTCTGAACCTAGCTATTTATACTATCATGTTGGATCTCATAATTGTACAAAAATCATTTATAAATAACAAAGTGCTACTACTGAAAGTAATGTTTTATAGGGTGAGGTTATAGTAAGGAGGAGGCTTAGGGTAAAGAGTCATCCAATACATTAGATCTTTTGATTAGCGGCCAGGATTAACTCGGTGGCATTTTTGTAATTATTCGAAACTTTTAAAACACATGAAGGGTAATATCGTCACAATCGTATAACACAATGACAGTCGTATAACACAATAACAGTCGTAAAACACAATAACAGTCGTAAAACACAAATCAGGACACAAAAACTTCAAAACGTATACATCGTATAACACAATGATGCATATCAAAAACACAACGATGCATATCAAAAACACAACGATGCATGTCAGTTCAGTTCACTTTAAAAAAAAATATTTTAAATAATATATTTTTTTTAAAACTTAAAATAAAAAATTAAACTTAAATTTTTTTTTTATTTTTTCTTATCCTGCCATGTGTCCGTTAATTAAAAAAAAATTGATTTAAACTTTTTTTTTTAAATTTATTTTTTTTTTGCGAGCTGGGCACAATTACCAATGTACTCCTCCTTTAAAAATTCCCTCTTGTCACGTGTCGTTACGAAAGCCCTCCTTACCCTAAGCCTCCTCCTTGTTTGAACCCAACCCATGTTTTATATACAAACATATTATTGTGAAAATGTTACAACAACACATTCTTTTTATACTATCACTTTGCATCTCACAATTTTACAGAAAGCATGAGAAAATATTGTAATAGCACTTTGTTATTTATAATAATACTTTGGTTGTAACGGTTTTACAAAAAAAAAAAATATTTTGTGTCAGAACCATCCCCTAACTTCAAATAGCTTTAGTTAGTTTTCGAAATGAATAAGAAGTTTTCATATGATCATTCCTATGTATAAATATATATTTATAAGAAGTTTTATATATTCGTACATTTCTTATAGTATATAAGAATCTAAGAAAAATATATTCAAAGTCTTTGACTAAGCCTTTATGGGCTTTATGTATCTATTAGTTTAGCGTGACATATGCTTATAGAAAAGGTCAAGTTTACCAGACTCACCTTATCTCATTGTTTTACTACTATTTGGTATGATCCATTTAAACGAACTCTCACCCAATGCAATTTACAAATGTGAATCTGCGATACATGTGAATGAAAGTATATGATATATAAAAAAAAATTTATCCAATGGTCAAACTTCAATGCCTATGAGATTCTAATGTAAAGGACATTAAAAATGAAGCCGATCTCCACTACCCTAGCTCCACCTTATGAGGACTATAATGTAAATTGGACCGTCTAACACTTGATTCAATTAAAATAAAACTAAATTACAAATTTTAACCTTTATTTTATTAATAATCATAAATTTTAATCTTTAACTTTGTTAAGTACACTAGACAACCTTTTATTTAAATTAGTTGGTTTAAATCTCAACCTTTAAATTAACTTTCGTTAGTTTTCCCAGTTAATTATTACTTGGGGGTTTGTTTTGTCAAAAGTTAAACTTAAGGGGATTCTCGTGTCGATGCGTGGTTCGTCTGATTCAGTCCGACTGTTAAAACTTCTTTTCGCGCTTCCCGCTTCGTTCGGGCTCTGTTTCGAGCAAGGTTTTTGCCTACGTTCACAATTTTTCATTTCCTATCTAACCCCATTGGTTTTACATCCTAAAGAGGTGTTGAGATATCGTATCTATGATATGTTTCATCGTGTTATGTGTATATTTCGTATAGTAGCTCGTATCAAATATCGTATACACTCAAAAGATCCGAATTACGTATTATAATATGATTAAAGTATTTATATCATATAAATATCGAATTACATTATCGTACCGTTAAAATTACTAATCTTATAAAGCTGGAATCTGATCGAAAAGGTGTTACTAAAAAGAAGGAATGACATGGACGAAGGAATGGAATGAACAAGGGAAAGAATTGGACATTACCATTCCTATCTCATGTTTGAATCATTAAATTATGTTGTTTGGTAAGCTGGAAAACACGAAGGAATGCAATATAATTCGGTACAAATGACAGAAATGCCCCTAAAAATAAAAGATATTACCAATTTTCACAGTATTATCCACTTATATGTTGTTGAAAAGTAAAGATTCGTAGCTAATAAAATACCCGAACACCTTTTGTGAGTTTTTTTACATGTTTTTCAATTTTACAATCCAATTTTTATCCAAAAGGAGTTTTGGTGCATTGATTTCTAAAAGAACAAAGTTCTTGCTAAATTATTTTTAGGTAAAGTAAAAGTACATGGGATACAAGTAAATAAAACAAAGACGATACAAGATAATAAAACAAAGACGCTTGAATGTTTCTTAAAGTTTATCTTTTTTTATATTTTTTATACATGTATCTATTTGATTTATTGAGATTTGTGCGGAAAAAAAATTAAAACTATTACCAATTTGATGAACTTCAAATATACAGATGAAGCAAATATTCGGAAAAACCTATTTGATACACACGTGAAGCACCTATTCGATAAAATTCAAATATAGGGATGAAGCACCTCTTTGAACACCAAATCCACAAATACTATAAACTTCAACCTTTTTTATAAACCCCACTACTAATTACGATGAAAAACACAACAAAACCAACAATCCAAATTTGTATAATCAAAATAGAAAATGTGATTAAGATTTCAGGTGGGTTTGTTATTTTATTCTAATAAAAGATTACGGAGAAGAGATGAGATGAAGAAAATGGATTATTTGTAAAGATTTTTGTTTGAACGAATTATTTGTAGAGATAAGTGACCCAAATAGAAAATGAGATCATGGGGCCAAGTTTGCTAAAGGCGCTAGGCGCTCCTAAGTCGGTCGATTGGGGAGTTGGGTGTAATTGGGAAGTATTCGGGTGTAGTCGGGGAGTACTCGGGTGTACTCGGAGATAGTCGGACAAAAAAATCGCCTCAGAACAACTCCTTGGAACGAGTACTCGGCCTTGGAGATCGACTTTTGCAACAGTGCATGGGGCAAAGTTGCGAAAATGGGAACGGAATGAAACAAAAACAGGGGGTGAAGGAATAAGATTTGGATGCGTATAAAAGGAAATCAATCCTTGATGAATGAGTGATTCTTTTCCATTTGACAACCAAACACTCCTATTTGTATTTCCTTCCCTCGTTATACCAAACCAAACACTACCTAAAGAAATAAACTAACAAAGCTCCTTTTTTTCAGACATAAACGCATTCCCTTCATTCTTTCACGAATTGTTTACATAGAGGAAGTTCAAAACAAGCTACACGACGTTCCTAGACATTAGGGAAATTGCAAACTAAAGTAGTAATTAAATATCAGAAGGTACAACTTGAATAGCATAATAAATGAACCGAAAACAAAGTGCTGGACTTTTAAAGAATCATGGGAACGTGGGGCACTTTGTTGACTAATTTGTTTGCTTGATATTATTAGACTGCTTATTACCGTTGGGTTACAACTTACAAGTACATCAAAGTAACTTTTCTTGTTGCGATCATGAAGTTGAACACTTCAATTTAATTCAGTCACACTCACCAAGGGAATCAAAGAATTATGAAAAGCCTTGGCATATATAGGCCACATACTGATTTTTGTCAGTAGCATCATCATCAATATAATCATCTATCGTACTTAATATATTTCACCTCAGACCCTGACTTTAGGTGGGATATATTGGGTACGACATTATGATGATGATGATGGTAGTGATTAAAATTTAAAATTTGGAGGCGTAAGAGCAGGCCCGGTCCAGAAGAGAAGGCGAGGTGGGCAACCACCTAGGGCTCATAAATCTGGGGGCATAATTTTTAAAAAGTTTATATATATTTTATATGTAAAAAAATTATATAAAGGTATATTAACACATAAATTCAATTACAAATTTCAAAACAAGTCAAACAAATTCACTAGTGTACTATTTGAAAAATATTTTAAACTCAATTGGTCGTTAGCCTATTGATTAATAACTTCAATGGGTCCCTGATTGCTGATGAAGTTATGTTGTATGACAGATTACAAAAGCTATCAACATAAGAGTCAGAATCACCGGAAATCAAGATTTTATGGAGCCCAATTTTTTTCCTCGCCCCGGGCCATCTTAATTTGTAGGGTTCTCGGGACCGGATTAAGAGTAAAAGTGTAAGACCGTAATTTTGTTTCCAAAATGCTTGGGCGGGCCTTATAATCATCTCAATCGCTCGTAATTACTTCACTGTAGTTCTAGTGTTCTACCATACAATCTTTTATAGTAGATTAATATGACATCAAGATTTTCCAAAACTAAATACACGACACAATATTATTGGTTGACTGAATCAAACTTAAATTTAAATTATATGTATTTTTTCAGCTTTCAAACTAGTTTTGATTCACAGTTTCACACTATATATTATTGGCCCCAATTGGATCAAACACTTGTAAAACGCAATAAAAATATGATGAATAAAACTAGAAAAACTGTTTGTATTATTCTCAGAAAAACACTCATAAAACCCTAACACTTAACCCCTATTTATACTAAACAAAACTTTATCACCAAGTTAATTATCCTACTCAAACTCAATAAAATAATCTAATAATTATCTGAACCTAAACAACTCGATAAACTTAAATAACCAAAACAAACGTTGTAGTATTAATCAAGATTAAAGCTTTTAGTGGTATCATGGTGTTGAATAATGCATAGCTTTTTCATGAGGTGAGGGACGAGGGTTAAAAAAAAGATATAAAACATGGGTTAAAGATGTTAATCATTGGTCAAACAAATAAATAATTAACCCGTTAAACTATAAGGGCTGTTTGGTAGCATATTAATAAATCAGTAGAAGACAGAAGTTGTTTTGTTTCACCTCTTATTGATTCATGTATATATCAATAAGTAAATTTAAGAAACATGTTGGAATTTAGAGCTTATCTCTTAATTTATCAAATCTCTTACTAGCTTAGCAATCTTTTGCCAAGCAGCTCTTAATGTGTGTCGTTAGTACCAGTGATGTCCAATCTTAGTCCATATTGGTCAATAATAGCAATGTTGATTAACGATGTCAATTTGGTTAGTGTAGCACAGTTTTTCAATCAACCACTTAGACTAGGTGTTATGGTAAGTGAGGGGAGGTGTGAAGGCTGAGTTGGCACCCATCACGCCCCAAACACCATGCCGCCCTTAGTGAGAGGGGCGTGAAAGAGGCATACGTACGTGATGGAGGTCACATGAATGACAGAGGGGTTGATTTGTTTTTTTAATCTTTTAACTAATCAAAATATATCATCTCACCCTCATACTTTTTAGCTATCACTCTCACCCCCACTCACCATCTCAATCCACTCACCCAGATAATAACACTTACTTTTTTACATGACGAGTACTCATCCTTACCCTCACATGGGTATAACACATAGTCTTAGTGTGCCCGTTTGTTACGCAGTGATGTGCAACCTTAGTCCATATTAGTCAATAATAGATTGATTAATGATGTCAATATGGTTAGTGTCTTTGGACTAGTTTGCCCTCCAAGGGTCGCAACTCGCAACCACCCCCACCCTTTCATATTTCGGTTAACAACAGCTCATCTGGTTAGTGGCGTTAGAACTTCCATGTGTGATAAAGGTATGGTTTTGATTTTGTTTTGTATCAGTTTATATTCTTTTTTATGCGTTTTTATTAAGCTCCATGCTTCAAAAGCTAACCTAATCTGCATATGGTTTGATCAGTTGTGACCAACGTTATTTAAATGATGGCCGAAACTGGCCACGTAGGTATACTTACGAATGATTTTATATTTTTACAATCATAATTGTGTTTTTTCATTGTAGTAGTGCATTACATGTGAGCAGCAAAAACATAAAATGACCTAGCATTATCAAAGATTGATAATTTAGGGTTGTTCTTCAGGTTGGTTTTCGGGTTATATATATAACTAATAAAAGTATATGTATGTAATTTTATAATAATTAATATATAATTTGGACTCCAATATTCGGGTCAGTTAAATTACAAATTCTAATCTGGTTAGGAAGATACATGATTAGAATTTGATACAAGTTCATAATTCAAGCTTGATTTAATTTGTATTTCAATTTTCTCAAGTCCAAATTAGACTAAATCGAATGATTAACATCCTTAGTTACATCAATTTACAATACTTATTAGGGATGATGCCAAAAATCTTAAAAAGGGTATACAACTTGAACTTAATATGTAAAACAGATTCTTTTAGTCATATGGTCTTAAAACATGATTTTCTATAAACTTTTGAAGAATTGTTTGTGCATATAATTTACTAAAAACTCAATAATTAAAACCATGTTGCGAGACACTTTACACTGCATATATAAACCATCCTATGTGACTAAGAATTTATCTTTACATCTCAAAGCTTATGTTGTATACTCTTTTAGTCTTTTTTTGAGATCTTTGTGTAATTTGGCATCAAATTTTGCAAGAGTGAAATGATCTACATGAAATATCTAAGTCTTTGCCTGCTTGTTTTACTCATAATGTGTAATAAATACTCAATCGAAGCATCGAGGGCACAAATGATCCTTCCTCCTGCCATGCCTAAGCCTCCATCAATTCGCGGGTTTAAGTTCAATCGTTACAAGAAATATGAGACCCAAGCTTTCAGACCAACGTGTCCAGGGCATAGCCCGGGTGTTGGTCATGAAGACCCACCGGGTTCATGCTAGCTAACTCCGTGTGTGTCAAGGATAACATGCAAAAGGTTTGGTGGTGTGCTTTGATTTTCTTTTCATAAACAATTTCTTTTAAGTCACATAAGTGAAATTGATTAATTAGGTTTGATCAATTTAATTCCATGTTAACTTTTCTTAAAATTGCTGCTGAAGGATTATGTTTGAGGATATCATGTAATGAAGAAGATTCAAAGACATGTGTTTGGAGATTTTTCTTCTATGTAATTTTTCTTGACTTTATTGATTAGGTCCAAACTCTCATTCATTACGGGTGGATATATACATGGGTCGGTCAATATGGGTAAGGACAAGAATGAAAAGATTTTGGCACGGATACGGATGGGGTTGAGTTAATGCGAAACTCTCTTTTGTTGGATTTGATTATTTAATTTTAGTATGAGTTTGTTTATTATGGAAACCACTTTTCTTGAATTCCGACTTCACTGGGTCAGGTTGAGACTAGTGAATAGTGATCAGCAATGTTTAGAAAGATGGAATTTATGCTTAATATGTCAATTATTTATGCGAACTTTATGTTATTTATTGAAAATTGAGGTATATGTTTAAATATGTCAAGTTGTGATTATCATATAATGGGCCAAAACAAAAATACTCCACTGATGGGCCAAGACCAATTATTTTTAACCAGTAAAAAAACCAATCCAATATTGACTTTCAGATCCAACACACAAACTGATAAAGGATAAAAAAAAACAAACGTACCAGTATAATCTCACTAAACAGTAAGGTCTGGGGAGAGTGAGATGAATACAAATTTTACCTTTATTCCAACTAGATAGAGAGGTTGCTTCCAAAGAGACTCACAACTCAAATATTTTTTATTATTATTATTTTATTTATTTATTTATTATTTACAAAAAAAAAATATTTTTTTTTGGGGGGATATAGGTAAAAGCACAAAAAAAAATCAATAAAACGCGTAATTGCATGTATCAGAATGTAGAATGTAGGGTACACACCATGATGGAACGATATGTTGTTAAAGTAAAACACGCGAAGGAAGCAAACTACTCCCCCCCCCCCCCCCCCCCCCCCC
>WOUH02000022.1:3493865-3517938 GCA_009936405.2 Stevia rebaudiana | reverse complement strand
TCGTTATATATAAAAGACATATTATGTAAGTGTGTACCGAGAATATTTTTTTTAAGGAGGGCCCATTTTCCCCGACTTGCACAGGGCACCCTAATCCTCGGAGCCGCCCCTGAAAAGATGCACTTCCTTCTAACCATCGAAGGTTGTATGTGTTTTGAGTACACCAACGCTAGAATTTATGGATGATGAAACAATATTGGAAAAAATCAGAGGAGATCAATAACTACATATGTCATGGTCATATTGTAAATAGTATGTCTGACTCCGGGGCTGTTTGTTTACCTCTTAATAGGTTTTTAATGGTTCAGACCTCTTACTGGTTCAACACTTAATGGTTCAGACTGTTTGATTCGAAAGCAGATGTCTGAATGATTTAAGACCTCTTATCTGAATTAGTCAGACATTTTCCTCTGAATGGTTAAGCATTATATTGCCTCTTAATGGTTGAGACCTCTTACTGATTCAGCACTTAATGATTCAGATCTCTTACTGGTTCAGCAATTATTTATTCAGAAGTTGCCAAACAACCCCTCCGTTTTCAATGTGTATCAGAATGTTAGATTTACAAATGAACACTATGAGATTCGTTGAATCAAAGTATATGATTGAGTACGCTTCAAGTAAGAAGTATATGGGAGGTAATTTTAACTATTACAAAATAACTAATTCACCAAAAAATACAACAAATTCTTGCATTTCTTGGAGTCATAGTCACATGCAGTTGGAACAATTTGCCCTAGACAACATGAATTGGATGAATATTCAATATCAAGTATGATTTACAAATCCCCTCCATTTCGGAAATACTTTATGCCTCTCTTGAAACATAGAAATGAACAACTTTCCTAGATTCCATTGGGAACATTGTTAGATCATCCTCAGGTTGGGTTTGGTGGTTGTTTCGACGGACACAACTCCAACTAAAGGAAGTTTAAACATACCAACAAAGCTCCCAACAAGAAACCAAAACATTTCTGGTTGAAAGTGTGGCAAGACTAGCTATTTCAAGAAGAATTGTAAGTGTGGTAACTGGTAAGAACAAACACGAGGATAAAAAGGCCCAAATCCCAGTGACAAAAAAACAAAAGGCTCAATTAAATGCAAACTAGTATTTCGGATCAAAATATATGTCACTAATTTATGATGCATTTTACTTGCATGATAATTATGTTGAATGGTAGGTTAACTTATGTGCTACAATTCATGTGTGTATGATTGTAGTTCAATTGTCTTCAACCGTACCAATATAAGTACATAAGTCCTAGTAAATGTGAAGCTATTGTTTACTTCTAGGAATTGTATAAATTTAGTCAGTGTATTGTATGTACTAGCTGGCTTTCAAAATAATCTTGTAATATGAGATTGTATTAAATAATTATGGATGCAAACAAGTGTTGGATCAAATACCTACATTTTATTTAATCATGATTCATTTCTAGGAATTTTGATTACATATTTGGATCGAATACTAATGCTAGATTTGGTAAAAATCTGTTTTCATGGTTAGTATCAGCAATAACATAAATCAACACTATGTCAACAAGGTTAGAACATGCACTAAAAGGGTTACAAGATTTGTCTAATACTTTAATATGTATTAAAAGTTATACAAAGTAATCTATGTGACATCAATAAAATAGTTTTTGCTATGTTTATCTTTTCGCATATGCTATATATGAAACACCATATAAATATTAGATTTAAAAATGGAGGTAGAGTTTCAAGGCTCATTGAGTCCAAAATGATAACCTTATGTACAAGTACGACCGTTTCCAGTTTCTTAGAGAAATCATAACTGAAACCGGAACTGTAGTTACCAAAACTGGTTTCAGCTCTACCCGACTAATACCGGTTAGGAACCGGCCAAAAACCAATAAAAACGGTCAAAACAATAACCTACCCGAAACCGGTTCCATCTCTACCCAGTTATTAACTTTGTTGACCAAAACTGAAATCGTTTCCAACCCTGAACGTCTGAATGGCTGAACCGGTTCTTAAAAAAACTAAGTTTGAATACCTCTAGTAGAAACTAGAAAACTAATGTGGTGTTAAAGCCCAACTAGTAAATTGGGCTTCGATATTGACATAAAAACTGACTCGGGCTTCTCAACTTGAGATTTAATCTAACAGTGGTTTAATATTTCAAGAGCTTTACTGCTAGTCCCAGACTTCCATATATTAGAATGGAACATTTTATTATGAATATTTGAGCTTGATTCTAGTTGTACGCGCTGGTGCCAATTTTTTAACCATCTAATATGAAGTTAATGGCTTTAGTAGTAGTCTAAACTAATGTGATTGGGTTCAACATACAAACATGGTTATCTTACGGGTCGTGTTCAGGTTAACCTAAGGTTTGTAGGTTGACCAGTTTAATCAGTTAGTTTTTTAAATGTTGGTGGAGATATACGATACCATGGTTGTTTTCATTAGTGAATTAAATAAAAGATTGTGTTCAATGCAATAACTTAAACTCATTAGGCATTTCATGAAAAAATATATATATATAGAAGAGAAATTCACACCAAGTTTTGTAGTTTAAACGTAATAACTTATATAATATTCAAATTCTTTTCATTGTAAGCTCGTAAATTTTTTTATTATAAAATGTAAAACAAAGTTAAATTGAATTGCTCGTCATGTTCATAACAAGCCATGTTCATAAGGAACCGAAACTCATGTCCTACTCGTTTCATGTTTTTGTATTCATGCGGTCAAATTGGTTCGACACACCAACACGACCATTTAATTAACACCCCTTGGATGGCAAACAACCTCGAGTCTCGACCCAAACATTTGAAACGATATAAATTAGATCGAATTGGGTACATATGTGTGCATATTTGGGACTTAGACCATCTCCAACGGAGTGTTTGTGAGCACCCGTGAGTAATGTGGAGCAACTTGTGGGTTGGAGTATAACCGTGGCTGAACTTGTAAGTTACTTGAAATTGTGTCGTTAAAAGTTTAAATCATGGATTTCAGGGACGTCGAGTTAGCTTTTTAGTCTGTGTTAATAGATTGAAGTTTGCATGTGTAGAAACAATTCAAGTTTAAAAATTAACTATTTTTTAAAAATAATAATGAGCTCAGAAAGGCCTATTATGTCATCATTTGAAGTCAGACAATCAGATGGACCCAACCACCAGTAAAGGCTTGAAACATCACAGCTCGAATATGCACCAGCCGGGAATCGAACCCGGGTCTGTACCGTGGCAGGGTACTATTCTACCACTAGACCACTGGTGCTAGATGTTAAATTTGTTACAAAGGTATTTAATAATCATTACTGGGGCGCGCACCACAAATGAAAGACAGTCGAACCATTAGCTTCTTTGGTTCGATGATTTTGGTTATCATATTAAAATTACGGTTCACTTTATGCATGTCTCTGATTTCCAATGAAAAGGAAGCAACACCAAAACAAAAGGATACGAGAATCTGAATCTGAAACTGAAACTGAAGTATGGTATTTTTTAGTTTAATTGTCAAGTTGATTAATCAACTCTATGAATCATCTAAAAGGTCTTTGAAATTATTTTTTTAATCAAATTTTAATAAAAATTGACGAAACTGTTCATAGTTTTGTTCATAACTCAAAAGTTCACGCCAATAATTTGTAATTTTGTTTATTTAGATTTTGTGTTGGTTAAATGGTCTATTTATTTAATTATCTTGATAGTTATTGGATTAATCTTGTGATTGGTATTTATTTATTATTTAGAGTATCGGTGATATTTAAAATAGTTTTATAGGCTGTATAAAGGATCTTTCAGTCAGTGCTTTATCGAGTTAATAAAAGTCCAATCAATTAAAGAACATGCGTTTTCCTAATTTGCGTCTGTTTTATGGTCTTAAAAAACTTTTGTTGTGGTGTTCTATTCTCCGATCCAAAATGTATGAGCCATCTATTGGTATCAGAGCTAAGGAGACGGAGTTACAAATATAAAAAAGACGACAATAGTTAAGCAACAAGTTTAGTTTGAAAGTAGCAGCTCCGGTGTAGTTAGGTAATATAGAAGTCGGGCTAGGTTCAACTTGGATGTTATTTGAGTTTTATCTTTGTAGGTGACTCTTTCTAGCCAAGGAGGAAAATCTTAACGAAGAGCTTGATTATTCTAAACCAATGGGTATGTCATGAAAGAAACAAAAGAACTAGGAGCTAAGGAATTCTTTTGGAAAAGATTGATCAACAAGTAGTTGTGGTCTTGTTGGTGGCTGATATAAGTAGGATCATATTACGGGGGAGAGTGACAAGAAAGTAGAACTAGAATAAAAAAAGGTTAAAACCAAAGAAGTGCAATGACAGACAAACAAAATATGAATGTAAGGGGGAACAGTGCACTCACATTTCAGGTTCAAATTATGACTTATACAAACTATGTCTTCCTGAAGATCAAAGTGTTTCTCAATGTCCACAAAATTTGAGAGGTGATCGAACCAAGAAGAGATACCGATCCAAGCAACAACAATGTGGCCATTACATATATGTTTCAAGCCTTGTCAAAAGAACTCATGTTAAAAGTTGTCCAGTTCATCAGTGCTAAAGAAGTAAAGAGGTTTAGGATTTAAGGACTTGTTTTATTGATTTTAAAAAGGTTAAGGAGGCATAGGTAGAGACACTCGAATCAGAATTTGAATCGCTAAACACGGAGTCCAACAAGTTACATAGTGACTTCGCTGAGAAATTAGCTAACTTGCATCGTAAGCAAGTAATTCAGGGTCCCCGAATGAAGACAAATATGGGTACAAAATTTTGTGAGTTTTGTTATAGAAAATATGCAAACTATGGCTGCAGTTAAGTAATTTGTTCATTTGTTGATCTTAAACAATGTCGTTCAAGTAGTTGGGATGTTTGAAAGCTTTGAAGGAAAGCATCAAGAAGCAAAAAATAAAAGGAAGGTGTTAAGCAAAGAGATTGATCTCTTTCAAAGATGGAAAAAAAAAATATAGCACCGCAAGTGTTAAAAAGTTAAGCTACACAACAAAAGTGTAAATATTGTCGTTGTGGAAGTTAAACCATTTTTTCTTATTTTACTCCTTACTAATTGATAAAAGTTTGATGAGAAATTAATGTCACAGCTAGTATGGTGGTTTTCTTAACCTTAGTTTTTTCCCCTCTCCCATTAAATTCCTAACATTGATGATTGACATTTAATTGAACAAAAGATATAAAATGATCTATAAATTAATTAGATAACAAAATTGAGCTACAAATATTAAATATTAAATTGCTAGAAGCTTGAAAAAATTCAATATAGATAAACGTACTCACGTACATATGAATCCAATCTAATTTTTATGACAAAATTACACAAAACATCCTTTAGGTATATACAGAGTTGCAGGTTTCATCCTTTATGTTTAAAAAGTCCCGATTTTATCCTTCATCTTAACAATTTGTTGCAGTTTACGTCCTTTAACCTAACATATGTTATTTTTTCTGTTAAATTTTTTAAAAATGACCAAAATGCCCCTAAATCATAAAAGATGAAACCTGTAACTTTCTTAAACCTAAAGGACATTTTCTGTAATTTTGTTAAAAAATATTAATATTCATATTTTTATTATATTCTTTATGTTATTAACTAGGAATTCTTACCCGCATGTTGCAGCGGGGAGTTCTCGTCTATGTTCTACTATAATACACGCTATTTAGACATTGGTTATATACTTGTCGAGGTATATATTTTTCGTTGCTAAAACACGGATATGCTAGCATGAAATATGTTCACAAAGTGACACAAATACATAGAGTTTGTATAGAACAATGTTTGAAAAACAAAAAGGTTTAAATACTGGCTGGAAGCTTTTCAGTGTGTCCACGCTTTCTATAATGCTGCAAATTCCTCGTAGTGAATCCATCCATCACATTTTGGAGTCTGTGGTAACATCTCGAATAATTAGACCAATTACTTCTTCACTATCAGATTCGATTTCATTAGCTAAAGTTCCCGGGAGACCAGCCTTCAATGGCTTACCTACATATCTAGTTAGATTAAAACCTATCATTAGACATCGATATGAATTCAGATGAGAATTAGAACGATACATAACACTTGTGTTTTAAGTTCATCACTCTTCATTCATATGGGGCGTTATGTTATTCGATTTGTAAGTCGTGAATGTCTACAAGAACCAAGCTCAATTTTCTAGGAAGTAAACATCAGCCGAGCTCCACTTCGAGATTTTCATAAGGAAACAAGCACGATCCTAGACCACCGCTTATTTTTAAGAAGTTTAAAAAAGCATTTAAAAAATAGTTTAGAAACCTTTTCTTAAAAAGTTTAGGAAAACTTTTTATTAAGTTAGAAGAAAATTATATTTACATAAAACCTAAAAAATATTTTTTAAAGTAACTTGTTTTTAATTATAAACCATTAATTAACATTAAGAAAATAATAACAATAATAATATGAATATTAATATCCTTTAACAAAATTACAGAAAATGTTCTTTAGGTTTAAGAAAGTCACAAGTTTCATCCTTTAGGATTTAAGGGCATTTTGGTCATTTTAAAAAAATTTAACAGAAAAAAAGTAAATTTGTTAGCTTAAAGGACGTAAACTGCAACAACTTGTTAAGATAAATGATGAAATCGAGACTTTTTAAACATAAAGGATGAAACCTGCAATTCTATATATACCTAAAGGATGTTTTATGTAATTTTCTCAATTTTTATGGATAGATTTGCAATTGTTGTTTTTTAAGTCATGTGTCATAATTTGAATTTTATTTTGTCGCTTTTATTACTTCAACTTTCATATATATTTCCTTCTCATGGTTTCTATATTTAACTATATGTTCATATTGATTTTTCAATTATTTAACATATATATTTCCTTCTCATGGTTTCTATATTTAACTATATGTTCATATTGATTTTTCAATTATTTAATATTTGTTATTTAGTTGTGTAATATACATGCTTTTAACGTAGTATATATATATATTAGATAAACATGATAATTTTAGAAATAAGGCGTGATAATATAGACGCAAATATACTTTTGTATGATTAAAACATGATAAACAAGAACAAAGACTTGAGACTTGCTAAAAGTAAAATAATTACAACGGTTTTAGTTGACATAGTAATGATAGTTATTGATGGTTACTCAACACTTAATTTTCTACGTCAAAATAAGATTAGTGAGATGACAACATACAGAACGCGTAAAGATATGACAAGATAAAAACATATATTTTACGTAAACTACAATAAGACGTGATAATATAGGCAAAGGTATGCTTTTACAGGATTAAAATGATGAAACAAGAATAAAGACATGAAACTTGTTAAAAAGTAATAAAGGATTAAAATTTAGTCATTTACAACTGTTTCTATGTGATATAATAACGCTAACCATTTATGGTCACTCAACACTTGGTTGTCTGCATCATAATAAGAGATGTGAGACAACATACTTTGTATAAACATGTAAAGATATGGCAAGATAAAAATATATATCACATAATCAAACATGATAAGGTAAAAGTATAATAAAGTGTGACATTATAGACTAAGATATACTTTTGCATGATCAAACATGATAAGACAACAATAAAGACATGAAACTTGTTAAAAAGAACAACAATTTGCAACTATATTAAGCAATACAATAATGATAACTATTTATGGTCACTCATCACTTGGATTTCTACTCATAACGTGTATAACAAGAAGAAAAAAAAAAACAAAATAAAAAATAACTTACATATTTAACAAAATCTGATTCACAAGATTGTGGGGTGTGGACTCACAATGCATCCGTGAACTGGCTAGCGTCACTGGCATGAAACACCGTCTGCTCACTCCTTGCCAACTACTCGTGGGAGAACCCACACAATTTCCGTTTCTCTCTTTCACTCGTTAAGTTTCATTTCCCCCCTTCCACATATTCAATGTTACACTATTTGCTCATTTTTGTGTGAATGAGTCTATTTTCATGTTTAAGCTGTAGAGAGTAGACTAGAATGAAGTAGATGTGTTACTAGCGTGACTCGCAGACTCGTAGTAGAGGGGTCCACACCTCATAGCTTAATAGAAGAAACAAACTAATTTACCATGACACTCATGATTATATCAAATGAAATTTAATAATAAACGTTTAACACTCAAAAGATTATTCTAAATATTTTAAAATATTATATTATTTACGACTTTTTATGTTTACTTTTATGTTATTGTTTTTCAAATTTATAGCATTACAAATTATATATTTTTTACATCATATTAGTAGCATAAGTTATTAATAAAAATGTCCAAGAGAAGGATTTGAATCCACGCGTGGGTGATACCGTCGATGTGTACTTTGGTGCTAAGAAAAGCATATGCTTTGCTGGTTTTTATGTTCGACAGGTTGGTTTCATGTGGTTTTTGTACTCTTCTTCCTGCCAATCATATTAACATGAAATAAAGCGATGACCTTAATAATTATTTCGTCAAACTAATAGACATAACGTCGATAATGACTAGCTAGTGATTATTATTCTTTAATTTGGATTGTTCTCAGTGTCCTCTTGAGACAGATATTTCGAAAAACGTATATAACACTAAGCTTTTAATTACACCAAGGAGTTCACACATTCAGTTGTGTTAACAATTGGTTCCTCTTTCAAGATGTCATATATCATTGATTTTTGGTCATTCAAACACATTTAAATGTTTAGTTCTTAACTTCTACTCTCATAAACAACGAAAACATTAATTAAGAGACGATTATAGTATTTAAGATCAGATGGCATAAACATGAAGTAACATAGCATAGCGTACAACCCTCCAAAACAACTAATGAATGCAGCTAAAATCAGTTTTTGACTATTTAAAGAAATATAAACCATGGCACAAGACAAGTAATCAAACAAAATTAACTCATCACAAGGAGGGGTGAGGACCACCAAAACCAAGACACAAATATTTTATTACAACTCAATATTTAATTCTATAATTATGTCATCATCTACCTCTAATAAAACATTAAAAAATAATATGTGGCATCTTCTTAATTTTTCAACAGTTTTTTGATTATTTAAATTAATTAGATTAATATTTTGACATCTTTTATATATATTTTTATATTATCTTAAATTATTAAATAGCTTTAAATTTGTTATTATAAAATTAAGTATTTATCTTATATATTTATAAAAGTAAACTGCATTTTTTATCCATTAGGTTTGCAATACTTAACAGTTTCAATACATTGTTCATAGAAACGGTCTCTAATGTTTCATGTCTTATTAATTTTCATCCCTAACGATTCAAGTTTTAACAGTTTTTGTCCCTAACATTTCAAGTCTTAACAGTTTTCGTCTCTAACATTTCAGGTCTTAACAGTTTCCGTCTCTAACGTTTCATGTCTTAACAGTTTTTGTCTCTAACGTTTAAGGTCTTAACAACTTTCGACCATAACGTTTCAGGTCTTAATAGTTTTCTGTTAAATATTTAATGACAAAAATTGTTAAGGCTTGAAACGTTGGGGGCAAAGATAATAAGAGTGGACTAAAACTGTTTAAGTCTTGAAAATCTCATAGAGGAAAACTGCACTTAGTCTATTTACATTTTAAATTTGACATTTTTTTAATTTGTATTATTATCAACTAAATTTAAGGAATTTATATTTGAAAATTTTCTAATGAATAATTTTAAAATCTCAAAATATAATTTATAGTCATAAAAGTGTCAAACAATTACATTTTTGAGTGTTCACAACATGGTAACCTGATATATATATATGCAATGATTCAATGATAAAGTTTTAAATGTTGATTATTTAACCACGTGTAATACACTGGTTTTAAGCTAGTAATGTATAAACTACCAAGCACTATGAACTTTATTAAATAGTTTTTATGTTTTAAGTCATATTCAATTAAATAATTTTTTTATATCTTTATTATTATATTTTTTCTTTCATTAATTTATAATCACTCTTATATTCAACTAAATAGTAGATTTTTAAAAATCACCAGAATTTTGCTCTTTCTATTTAGTTTAAAAAATACTACTGTGGTCCATAAACATACAGAATCTACAGTTTTTCTATACATCTTCACAAACAACCATTTTCAATCAATATCTATAAATACGGAAACCCACTCACATAATTTTAGAGAATCAAATATGAATGTTTTAATAAAATAAAAATTACTCAATATCTTTATTTTCCATGAAATGTGTAATGTGTTTTTATTGTTTGGATCAGCAAAAGGCAAACAACACATTATGCCTCGGGCTTCTCCCCGCAAAGAAGTCAAATGACCCGAGCAAATGATCGAAAACCCGGTTTCCTGGGGAGACTCTGACTAATCTTGATAGGGGAGGAAACCTACATTTGAATGCATAACACCCGAAAACTCTCAATTAGTTCAAGATTAAAGCCCGAGACCCATAGGTCACCAAACTTTACACCATCTCGCTAAGAGCTCCTTGGCATGTGTAATGTGTATAAAAACAAAAATCGCCAGGTGTAGTAGACCCAAAAATACCCATATTTGCTACTTTTTGTAAACCTTTTCCCAAAGAAAAATATCAACCTCCGTATCCGACTTTATAAGACCCCATTATCTCCATATTCCAACTAAGAACGTCATCATCATGAGTTACTACAATCAAGGCCAGCCCGCAGTTGGTGCTCCTCCTCCACAAGGTCAATCTCCCTCTAAATCTGGTTTTCCAATCGGATCTAACTTAATTCAGATCTTGTTTGGCAATTTAGGGTTTAATTTTATCAATTGATCATCGAATTCACAAATGTCGTTTGATTGTTGCAGGTTATCCGCCAGAAGGATACCCGAAAGATGCATATCCACCACAAGGATACCCGCCACAGGGTTATCCGCCACAAGGATACCCTCCGCAACAAGGTTATCCTCCTCAGTATGCCCCTCAGTACGGTGCACCACCTCCTCAACAGCAGCAACAACAAAGTAGCGGTTTCATGGAAGGATGGTAATTACTAATCTCCCGAATTTGTTGAATTTACTTCGTTTGTGCATGCAATTGTTATAGATCGGTTTTGATTCACCGATGTCAGTTTTTTTGAGTAAATTGATGTGATCTTGACTTTTGGAGAGGGATTTTGACTTCAGATCGTGATTTCGAAACACCTGTTGATATTTTTACTGGTGTTTTTGACTTTTTGGTCAATTGCTTCAGTTCATATAGGGAGATCATGATTCTTTGGTATCTTCAGTTTAAATTGTATGAGATCAATGTGGTCTGATGTGAAGCATTATGCAGTTGACCAATATTTGAACAAATTTGATCATCGATTGACGATTGGTCTGAGTTTTTATATCTGATTGACCAAATTTGACTATTGATTCAGCAGTAGACTTGACTTTTGAGTATTTGAACAAACTAGACCATGATCGATGAGAATATATTATGTTTTAGTGTTTAAAAGTTAATATTTTATATTAATATCAATATCAATAAATTATTTTTAGTATTGTTTTTAATAATGACCGCCTGCATACTAGATGTGGATGTGTTGGATCAAGTTGACCCATCGACACTTGCTAGATAATCATGAGTTTTTAAATCAAAGACTTGTTTTGCGGGTGTAATGGATCAAGTTGACCATTTTTTTGTCAAATTTTCAAGTCCATGAATGATTGGGTTTAAAATATGTTTTCAGAAACTATGATGAGAAAGGATGCAAGTGTTTTGAGTATTGTGTTGGTGTCAATTTGATTTCTTTAACAGGTCAAAGTGTTGACTTTGTTTGTGAATTGGTGATTTTGTGCAGTTTGGCTGCCTTGTGTTGCTGCTGTTTGTTGGAAGCTTGCTTTTGATTGAAGTATGGATGATGTAAAAGTTATCATGAATGAGACTTGTTACCTGATTTGAACATTTCTTTATGTTTTGCATATGAGTTTGGATTTGAAATTGTAACTAGTAGTTTCTTTTCTAATCATGGATGTTGGATTTATTGTTTCGATTTTTGATGTTATGTTTATCCCATCTTTTCTAAAGCAGATTTATCCTGCAAATTTAAATTGGGTTGATGATATACTTCATACTACATGTGATATAGTAAAAAAAATAGTTTCTTTTTTTAGTAGGAGGTCTATTTAAAAGCATATAATATATATATATATATATATATATATATATGTGGACCCTCAAGAGGTAAAAGTAAAATTGAACTAATTTAACGTTATTTTACTTATTTTTGTGAAAATAACGTTAAAAACGTTAGGTTGACGGTTTAATTAGGCATCATGAGCCGGGTGTCTCTCTTGTAGCAGCCTCTCTATTCCTACGGGGTAGAGTTAAAACTTGTCTTCATCTTATCTTTAGGTGTGATATACTGAGTACGATGATGATGTCTATTTAAAAGCAGCCAGTCTCTGATAAACGCAAGGTTTATTCTTTATTCGCTCTATTAGATCCCATTGCATATTTGCATGTGTGAGATTTTTGCCTCTGTTTGTTATTTACTTCGTACTCCGATTATTCCGAGGGGGAAAAAAAATTGAATGCACTAATTCGTTTTGTATTGTAGGAAAACAAACAGGATGGTTTGTTTTCAAAGAAATAACAGATTACGAGTAGAGTTATTTTAATCGATAAGAGGTTTTTAACGAGTGAAATGAAAAGGAAGTGAACGAAGCTGAAAAGAATTGCGTTTCTGAAATTTTTTAATGGAAGAAATGAAAGTAAATTGAAAAATATATGTGTTTTCGGAATTTTTTTTAAAAAAGATTTGTGGTCTATTGAAATGTAGTGGGAAGAAAAAAGAAGATTGTTAATAATTTTCTCTCATAACTCTCTCTTTCTCTCCCATCTTTTCTTTTCTTTGCTTTTTTTTTTTGCTAGTATAAATCCAAAGTATATTGTATATTTTATACCGAGGACAAAATGATATATTTTTAGACGAGGTTAAAATATTTATTTGAAATAACTAAAACATCAGTTCTGGACACGATTTTCATCCATTTCAAAAGTCAATTTCAGACATCATCTTCATCAATTTCTAACGTCAATTCCGGACATGATCTTCATCCATTTGTCAATTCCATACATAATCTTCGTCTATTCCAAACGTCAATTCTAGTCACGATCTTCGTCCATTCCAAACACCGATTCCAGACACGATCTACATTCCTTCTGAACATAAATTCCTGGCACAATCTTCGTCCATTCAAAGTTCAAATTGATTCATTCATAATCGTTCAACGTTTAATATTATAAGAAACAAAAATAGTTATGCTTTTGTTGGTGAGGATGACAATGCTCTTATGAATTATCTTATTATTGTCGATCAACTTTTGATTATTGTTAGGGGTAACTTTGTAGAATAGTAAAAAGTTTCAAAATTGTTCAAATTAAGTCACTCAAATTTTAAAAGTGTTTCAATTAAGTCACTTAGCTTTTTTACCATAAATTTCTTACATGTTCTTTTTGTTTCGGTAAGAAAAATATATTTTTTGTGCTAATATGGAGCGTTGGCGTGCATTTTTGTTTTTTTTTTTCTATTTTTTTTAATTTTTAATACAATTACATATATTATAAATTTTGACTTTCATATCTTATCTTCCATTACTTTTTTGAAACAAACAAAATCCAATGATGACTCGATTTGAACTTGGCATTTTTTTAACAAACTCCGTATATTTTGAACTTTGGTATGTTTTTTTAACCACTTTTTTTTGTGAATAAATAAGTTTTAAGCACGAGTCTATTTTTTTCAAAACAATGTCCATATTATTACACCATTGGTTCGTATTTTTATAGTCACAGTTTGTCTTTTCTTTACAAAGTTTGATCGGTAAATATATAAAATAGCTTAAGATTATCAGTCAACTTAGTGGGTGTTTATTTAGCTTTTAATGGTTCAGATCTCTTACTGATTCAACACTTAATGATTCAGACTGTTTGTTTCACGAGAATATGTCCGAATGGTTCATACATTTGCTTTTGAATGATTGAGCATTATACTGAGTCTAAGACCTCTTATTTTAATTTGTCAGATATTTACCTCCAAACGGTTAAGCCTTATACTAACTCGTAATGATTCAGACCTCTTTTACAAGTTTAGTACTTAATGATTTAAACTTGTTATTACTTCACCAGTTACTCGTTCAAAAGTCGTAAAAAAGGCTTTAGCTTTAACCAACCGATACAACCGATTGGCGATTGAAACATTCTCAGTCGAACCAAGTTTTAAAACTACTTCTGCGTTCTGCCTGCGTGGCCGTAGTCGGACAACCTGGAGCCCAGGAAAAACGTTGTCGTCGTTAAAATAGAATAGAAACAAACCCTTCCTGCAACCAATAATTCCATAAGAAACCCCCTTTGTTTCTTCTTCATTCGGCTCAAGTCTGATTTTTAGGGTTTATATATTTCTTTTCAGGTAATTTATTTTCTCTTAATTTTCATACTTTCATCTTCTCATGTATCTCATCGTGTCGTGTACAAATAGTTTTGAACAGTATGTTATTGATTTGCCTTGTTTGGATTTCACTTCAAACAGTCATCTGAGTTGATTTAAATTACGGTTCAGACTTCAGTTACGCCATTTGCATCTTGTTTCTGCATTCGTTATAATAATTGTTTAATTTCAGTTTGTGTCTCAGGAATCTGCAATCATGGATGAGAAATTTGACGATCGCGCCACTTTGCTTTCTCGAATTGAAGTTTTGGAGCGCGGTATGTGCTCTTTTTTACATGTTTTACAGTTTTAGAACACTTTCACTTGGTCTACAAAGTTTAGGTTTTTGATTTTTGTTTTGATTTGTAGAGCGTGATGAATTGCGTAATGATATTGAGCATATATGTATGCAACATGCTGAACCCAATTATAATGCTGTTGCTAACAGGATGCATTTACAAAGGTTTCCTTCTAAATCAGTCTTTAATTGTTTGTATAATCTGACTCTATGTTCATCTTTAATAGTTATTTAGCATTGATATTAATACCCAATTAGGACAGCTGGTTTGGAGCAGGAGATTGATGATTTGAAAAAGAAGTTAACTGCTTGCTTAAGAGAGAATGTAAATCTTCAAGAAGAGCTTTCGGAGTCTTATCGTATAAAAGTGAGTTTTTTTTTTCCGTTTTAAATGCTTCTTAAATTTCCAAATTTGTTGATATTAATTTTTTAATCATTCTGCAGAACCAGTTAGCAGATCTACATGCAGCTGAGCTTTCTAAGGTCTTCCTATCTTCACATAACTGCCTTTTTTGTAATTTAATTCCTAAATAAGTAAATATAATAATTTAAATGGATTAATCAACTAATGATATGTATCCTGATTAATTTTTGCAGAGTTTAGAAGCAGAGAAGCAGATTAAGTTTTTTCAAAGTTCAGTTGCTGCTGCTTTCTCCGAACGTGATAATGCAATAATGGAGGTGTGCTAATTTAACCACTGCATATTCGGAACTTAATTACACTTAATTAGTATTTTTAAATGTATTTAGAGTGCTTTCTACAATGAACTTGTTGAGGATTTGATTTAATTTGTCTGTATGGATTCTGATAGGCCGAACAGGCAAAGGAGAAAGAAGAACACGCGTCACAAAAATTTGGCATTTTGCAACAAAAGTGCGTATTTATATTTTGTTACCGCTTTACTTTTTATATTTATTTTCTGGTTTCAGTTTTATGCTCATTAATTTAGTTAACCAGGATAGAAGAACTCAACTCAGTTGTTCTTGAAGAAAAGAAACTTTCAGCTGCACTTCAGACTGATCTAGAAAAACAACAAAATGAGAATGAAATATTCAAACAGGTAAACATGTTGGTCACATTATTATTTGCTTATATGCACGATCATCATTGTTTTTTCTAATTGTATAAATTTGATGTGTTGCTTGATTTAGGTGATCAATAAGTTTTATGACATCAGACAAAATTCTTTAAACGAAAATGATGATGATGTTAATTGGGAAGATAAGTGTATTTCCCTATTGAATGACTCGGATGACATGTGGACTTTCACTGGTTATGAGGAAACATCAACCACTAAATACATTGTAAGTTTTTTATAAATAATAATTAAGGATTAATTAAAGGCTTACTGCAACTGGATTGACTTTTGATTTAGACAGACTGCACTAGAGGAAGAAGTGGAGGCGTTGAGAAAATCTGTAACTAATTTCAAGAGCAAGCTGCAAATGGTAATATATGATTAAATATTAGTATTAAATTAGTTTCTGTTCCATGTAAATTCTGCTACTTGCTTCTTTCTTTCTTTGGTTATTTTTATTTTCCTTTTTAATTTTGTTTTTCAATTACAGGGATTGGAGATTGAAAAGCATCTGAAGAGGATGGTCAATGATTTGAAAAACAAGAATGTGAGATCAGATTATAGTTAACACCTATTTTATGCTGCTTAATTTCATGATAATTGATTTTTTTTTTTTTCATTTAAATACAGCTGTGTTTGGAAGAAAAGATGAAGATGGACATATCAAACTTACGTAGTTTCCATTCTCAACACAGGCTTGAAATTGTTAATTTGCTTGAGGAGAAATCTTCTTATTTTAAATCAGTAATTGATGAAATCGAAGAATCTATGAGACAAATCTGTATAAATAAAGAACTTAACCGTTTATCTCCTCAGCAAGATACGTTATTGCAAGAAAATGATTGTCGCGATGTACATATAAGCCCTAATGAAGCCTCAGATACTACTACAAAGGTATATGTGCATCTTTCACCAAATTATGTTTTTAACATACAAACAATAAATATTGATAAAAGGATATAATATTTAAAGCGACTGTATATAAATCTGAATTACCCATGTTTATATGTTGCAGGAAGATGTTTTTGACTTGTCAAACACTTCTAGTTCTAGAGTCGGGGATGACTCAGAAGCTCCTGTTTTGATGCCAAAAGACGAGGTTTGTGTATGTATATATGTATATATATGTATAAATTAATGTGTGTGTGACTGTGTAATGAGTCTTAAAGTTGTGAAATAATATTTTTTCTTTAGAGTAAACATTGTTTTTAGTTCATGTGGTTGACCAATTTAACCCTTTCGGTCCACACTTTTAAAAAGTCGCATTCACAACAATAACACCGTTTGTTAGTTTTTTCTGTTAAGTTCTATTGAAAAGACCAAAGTACCCTTGTTCTAAATAAAAAACTATCTCTCACCTATACTTCGCTCACTACTATCTTTATATCCCAACACTAAAGGTGGATTTTCATAGTTTTTTCTTTCTTTAAAGAGGGGTATTTTGGACTTTTCAATAGAACTTAACAGAAAAAACAAACGGTGTAAGTGTTGTTTCTTATAAGATTTATTTATGCAGGTCATCTAATGGTTCTATTTTACATAAATTTGTAGGAAAACATTTCTGATATACAAAAAACTAGTAGTTCTGGAACAGGGGATGATTCTGAAGTTCTTGCTCAAGCATTGCAAGAGAAGGTTTGTATTCATTTCTGCGAGTGTATTATTATTTAAACACGCAGATAATAATATATAAAGAAATTTGTCAGAACTGTCAAAGTTATATTCATCAAACATGGTAATAGATGGAATCTTACTGAAATTATAAATTAAACGAATTCAGGTTGCAGCATTGTTGCTTCTATCACAGCAGGAAGAGAGATATTTGTTAGAGAACAATGTAAATTCAGCTCTTCAGAACAAAGTAGAAGAGCTACAAAGAAATTTAATACAAGTAAATTTTACTATTCTTGTTTAGTTTATTTTTTTAGTATGTTATGATAGTGTTATAACACTTGCTTGATATAATAGTATTTTCTTGTTAGGTGACAAATGAAAAGGTGGTTGCTCTTATGGAGTTGGCACAATTGAAGCAAGAAAACCATATGCTACAGGAGTAAGTTTATTCCTTTCTTTTATATAAAAATTAATTATTATTTTTTTGTCAGATCTAAATTTTCTTTTTTAAATTTTCTTAGGAAATCGAATGATGTGAAGCAAGGTAAACTTATAACGGGGAATGAAGAGAAAAACATGTTTCAGGATAAGGATGGAAGGTTAAAAGGTTTACTGAAAAAAACCTACTTTGGCCAATGGGTTAATCCCTTTGGTTCATATGGAAGTGGAGGTGGGTCCCACCATGATTATTCACAAAATATCACCAAGAAAAGTTCTAGTAATACCATGGATTTTGCAAGGTTAGTGATTCTCTTTTTTGTTTTGTTTTCAGTTCTTTCTTTTAAGTTTATGATGTTGGCTTTGACCCGTTTACTTATAAATGTGTTGATTCAGTTAAGTTTTCTCTAGTGGGTCAAACTAAAATTAAGAAAACTATCAAGGAAAAATGTCGTGGGTTGAAAGTCGCCTAATGTGTATTGTTCATGCATACATCTTTTTAAATCATTTTATTATAATTGTAAGAATATTATTCTGTTGATATGATCTTGTGTCTTATGCTTTCATTTTTGTAACAAGTTTTGGGTATTAAGGCTAGCTTCCGTGAACTTTTCTATTAAATTAGGGTGAAATGACCAAAATACCCTTCTAACCCAAACTTGTAATCTTAAACTCTTAGTGCCCAAACTTGTTACTTTCTGCAAACAACAGGGACTATTTGTGTAACTTATTCAAACCTAAAATTCTTGAACAATAAAAGTTGCAGGTCGACACAATCTAGCCTACCAAATATTACCTGTTTGGACCCACCCGTTAGCCTATCAATTTGTTAACTTTCTAGTTATGGACACTATGACACAAGTCTAAAACTTTCTTACTATTTTATGTCATAATTTAAATATTTTTTTTAATTCCTTTATATATTACGCAGAATGAAAATCGAGTATACAGCCTTAAAAGAGAGCTTGGAAAGCATGGATCATCTAGTTTCTTCAATTCATAGACTTCGTTTATCACTTGTTAAAGTAATCATCCTCTACATTAAATTTTTAATCGTATTTATTTTGAATTTCATTAATAGTTAATTTATGTAATAAAAAATCTAAATTTATTTATAACAAAATTCGTAAATATATCATATATGCTGATATGTGTTTTTTAATAACAGGTTAAAGAATCTGTTCCAGATGAGGACACTTATACAGTTGCTACCAAGAAATTAGAAATTATAAAAAATGTTGTTACAGAGGCACAACTTTTAAAAACTGCACTTAGTAGTTCACTTCCTGTAAGTTGGTCTGCTGATGTGGATAATGATGGTGGTTTAAGTGCAGAAAAGGTTGATTCTGTTTCTGCTGCTGGTTTTGAAATGGTGGAATTGCTCATATTAGCCTCACATTTGTTACAAAGCTCCGTTTCTTGAAGAAACGCAGACTAACGTGAACTGAATCTGCCAGTAATTAAAATCTTTGTTTTTTGTTCATGTGTTTTTGAGCTTGTTGGTGGTGTAAATAAATATTATCTTATTGGGTTTTGTGGTTTGTAATCTTCATGTTTCAAATGATAATTTGTAGAGATGAAAAGTACATTGATGGAGTTTTTTTTACACTATTTATAATTGAGTAGAAAGAACAACTGAACTTGATTTGTTCCTGAAATGAATGATTAATGATAAAGCTTTTAAATATTTTGCAAATCTAAATAAGCCAAGGTTTAATAACTTTCGTTTTCGTTTAAAGAATGTTTCAGATTTGCTAAGTAACAATAGGGCATTTGGTCTAGTGGTATGATTCTCGCTTCGGGTGCGAGAGGTCCCGAGTTCGATTCTCGGAATGCCCCTATTTTCCATTTTAAACTAATTCTCTTTTTTATTTTAAATAATACTAAAGAAGCACAAAAAATTGTTTCGTAATTTACTAATCTAGCTCGATAAGTTACTAAAGTAACCTATAATAATCTACTATGTGTTTGTTTTATGTATTCATCGGGCTTAACAAATATATCACATCTAACAAAACTAGAACTCGGTTAAACTTTATATTTATTTTTTATGTAGCATCTATTTATAGCAAAGAAGAGACCACACATTTCGTCTCAAACCTTAAAATAATGAGACAATGGTGATTTTACATGTTGCCCGAATTTGGTTAATCTTTGATAGGTAACTATCAGGCGATGAGACTAGATCGCTCGGTGACTCGATAGTATTATAATCATTCAAGAACAAAGCAGCGGTTGTATCTAAAGATTGAGTAGAATTTTGAAGAAGCTTCACTACCAAGTTTGCTTTCAAAGAAATTACTGTTAAAACTATCTGGGTTTATATTCTTTCAGCTTATTGGGCTCTTCTATTTTTGTGCGTTTATTGGCGTGATAACTGCCCAAGGCCCAAATCTGCTCTCAGCCCAAACTGTTTGGGATTCAGCCCAATGTATTGTTGCTCTATTGATGGCAGCCTTTTAAGTACCAGATCATAAATTAAATGCGAGTGGTTGGCAACTCAATTCTAGCTCCTATTTTAATGGAGTTTGAGTCTGTCTTCTGTGTGAATCTTTTAGTCTCTAATACCTAATTCGTTCTTATTCAAGGAGGCAACCATGTAGCACTCCAGAGATTTATTTCGTAGGGTATAAACCCCACTTGCTGTTGTTTTTTTCTCATTGTTCTTAGTTGTTTTTTGTATTCAGATCTTTGATCTTTGAAATATTTTTTGGTTTGAAATAAAAGATTAAACATTTTTGACAATTATAATGCAAATTCTCATTAACAACATCCCACGCGATCACTTGACCAGAGTATCGGCTCATGACCGAGTTTATTCTAGTGGTGGTTGCAGCCTCTAGTTGTGATGGTTCAGGATTAGGAACCCAATTTGGTTGATACTTGGGGTCGTCCCAAAACACATTGTGGGCTCGAACCGAAACCCCGTTTGATTTTGTGAACTCGAGTAACGCGTCTGCTGCGGTGTAGTCCTCGTGGTTTTGGATAGCTTCGTTTGTCTACCATTTCATTTCGTTTTCGAATGTGGTGTATTTGAACCTTGAAATGAACCAGTTTTTATAGTCTTGGTTGGTTAATATGTTGTTGTTAATTGCACAACCAAATGGGAAACTTGCAAACTTTTGAGATATGATTAGTGTCTTGTTTGCTTGAGGTTTTCCTTCACCATCGACAGCCTGGATTTTGACCCTACTTTTCCTAATCTGTCATTCAAAGTGAGTTTAAATAATTTAATTAAACATCAAAGTGGAACCTTTACACCCTTGATAAGTTACATAGTTACATTTCTATGCAATTTGTGTAAAATAATGAAAATCTTGTGTATTATTGATCAATGGTTATGTAGGAGTACAACGAGATTTACTAGCTACTCACAACTCATTAATTATTATGATAAAGTTATTATATCTTATCTACTAAAAAAATCCTAACTAATATATCATCTCTTATACAAAGTAATATATTTTGCTTGAATATAGCTAAACGTTTGCCTGAAGAATTAAAACAACTTTTTGGATTTAAACCTTTTCAATGTATTGATACCGACGAGATGTCCATTCTTCTAATGAAAATGGTTGTAAAGACACGCTATCGATCCATATATCAACTGATGGATTTTCGCTCTGCGAAGAAAACAAACGTATGCTCATATGACACATCATACATATTAAATGAAAATTAAGGATTAAACGCTAAAGATTAATGCTAAAATGTACCTGAAAATAGAGTTGGGCTGAGCCAGAGTGGTTCACGCTAAGGCCTCCTTTAAGCATGGACCAACAACCGGATTTAGCTTTGGTAGAACCAGCATCGTAAAACCCGGTTGGTGTTTTAAATGTAGCAACCACAGTTGCATCACCGTGGCTTATTTGCAACCACGCTGCATGATCCAAATCCGTATAACGTCATAAGGGGGTAATTTTACATAAATGTAATCAACTTTCAATTTTGTTTCAATTAAGTCACTTATATTTTTTTTTGTTCTAATTTGGTCACTCATACTTTTCTTTGTTCCAATTAGATCACTTTACTTAAAATAAGTGTTCAAATGCTATACATTTTACCTAAAAGATTACTTTATTATGTCATTGAAATTATATTTTTTTTACTTTTAAAAAAATTATGGTGGCTGATTATGTGAATCAAAAATAAAAAATAAAAAATAATAATTTTTTAGGTAAAAGGTATATGATTAGAACACCTCCTTAAAGTAGAGTGACATAATTGGAACAAAATTAAGTATAAGTGACCTTATTGAAACAAAAAAAATATTAGTGACTTAATTGAAACAAAGCTGAAAGTTTGTGTTACATTTCTGTGACATTTTCCCTTATTTTTTTAGAAAGCATGCTGTTTCTAATTTCTTTTTTCATAAATGTCAATAAAACAATGGTACATATATATATATATAGTAAAATGTTGTCTTAATTTTAAAATCAGCTCCATATATACCAGAAAATGTGTAGAGTTTTTCCTTGTCTAAGAAACACTCTTGGGAGACACTATCGAACGATTGATTCCTTAGATGAGCGACAACGAATTCATTTCCGGTTTTTGAAATTTGTAATTGTAGTTTTGCATTGCCGAAAGAAGCCCATCCCTTCGATCCTTCTTTGAGCTCGGGGTTTACGACGATCCCGCCATCATATTGAGGGTTATTAGGGTTTTCTAAGCACTGCAACATTGTAACATGATCATGTATAACATTGGTTGTTAAAAAAACAAAGATTTTATAAATTTGTCCATGTGAATGGTGTTACATTTAATGTGTTTTTAAATTCCATGTTTCGAAGGAAAAATAAAGTTATCTTTAGATAATTAGTGTAAGAGTCACGGGGGAAAAGGGGTAAGACGGGGAGTTTAAATATTGCGGAATACATTTGTCGTATAATGTATATATGTGTGAACTCTCAATTGGCAAAAGTAAAATTGCACTAGTTTTAGCGTTATTTTACTTATTTTTGTGAGAATAACGTTAAAAACGTCGGGTTGACGGTTAATCAGACATCATGAGCTGGGGGTTCTATTTCAGAGTAGCATCTTTATTAGTAATTAAGATTTGTTTTCATCTTACCTTTATTAGACCTTAACTTTAAGTGGGATATACTAAGTACAATGATGATAATGATATTTTTCGTAATCTGCAGAGTAAAGTAGGTCTAGAATATAGATCGAGTGTGTTTGTAGGTAGAAAAATTCAGTTTGAGTGAAAAAAAAATACCTTATTTATTTTCAGTATCAATAAAATATTTGATAAATAACGATAGCCGGAACTTTAAAATTTATCGTTAGAAATAATTTGAAATTGTCGAAATGAACTTGATGCTAGTTTCGTCGAAAATAAGTTTTAAAAGAAGAGTTTTCTAAATTCTACCTGCTACTTTTCAAACACACTTTCAACCAAATTCTTCATCAGAATCGCCTTTTCCAAAGTATTTTCAACCAAATTCATCACCTGTTAATTAGTTTTCTGGTAGTGAATTATTTTAGTTTTGTTGTAAACGCTTTTATAAATATAACAACAGTCAAAGAATAATATAGAAAGAGACATAAATATATATATATATATATATTGTGTAAAAGCACTCATCCACATATAATTAATAAAATAATCATATTTTTTTTAAATTTATTTCATTTTTTTTTTTTAAATTTCTAAGAGCATGTTTTTCATCTCTATCTTCATTTCAGTTAAATAATAGTTTGCATTCTAGGTCCATTATTCACATCTTCCTAATTAATAAAATATCATTACTTCTTTAAATTTTTTGACTATTTTAAAAAACTCTTAAAGCAGATTTCCTATATCTATCCTAATATATTTTAAACTATACTTGAGGATTAAGTTCTACCTATCAAATATGGGGAATGAGACTAGTTTTGCAAAATCTATATGGATGAGGATCCTGATGTGGAGCTGAAAATAAGCTTGAAATTACATGTTTTTGTTTTTGTGTTTTCACCATGATTTAGAAATGAAGATGGAGATACATAACCTGTTATGAATGCTCTTATAAACCTTTATCATCATATATCTATATTTTTCCATTCACTTAGAATCACTTACAAAAACTTTAAAAGGTACATTTTGGGATTCAAATGTTACCCTATGATGTGACATTTCGGATTTTCCGATCATTTTTCCCGACGTGTATTTAATGTTCCGATCGTATCTCCGACGTATATTTATTAATCTCGTATTTAATAAAAAACGTTTCGTGGAACAATTTCGTGCGTCATACATATATATCATGATCAAT
>WOUH02000022.1:3470682-3483881 GCA_009936405.2 Stevia rebaudiana | reverse complement strand
TTTTAGAATTATGATATCTAGAAAGGTTAAATAAATATTGTTAACATTCCATATATTCCTTAACTTCTTTTTAATGCTTTTCAAAATCAATGTTTTGTCTTATTTACAACACGTTCGAAGGGTGATCTGTTCGACACGGCAAACACACATTCATCTATTTCTACTCCTAAACTATTTACCTGCCTATAGTAAGATTAGAACCCTAGAGAACATCAATTAATTACATAATTCAAGATTTTTTTATCTTTTACTTCTTTTTTTTTTTCTCCTTGATTTCTTTTTCTTCTTTTATTTTATTTATGAAATTGCGAACACAACTATTAGCATCAAGGACATTAGAGTGGGATATGGTATCCTTATATAACCTTCAACCATCTTCAATCATAATGTGCCCGTTTTCGCCACATGACTTTATTCTCTCTAACCCTTTTCAGCCCTTAACCTATGTAATGCGTCTTTCTCAAACTCTTAACTAACACACACATCTCACTTACATGCATACACAATACACCGTCTCTCGGGTATATGAAGTCGTAGGTGGAACCCGCTCCTACGCGGTGGTGTAGCCCTGGAGCCTGCTGGAGCCCGAGGTTTCAAATCATCTTCTTTTACATGTCGATTTAGTAAACAGTATAGCCAATAGGGGTGTGTGTATTTATTGAGTACACAACCTCACACATTCCTATCATTAAACTATAGCAATAGATCGATTTCATGTCGTTCGAAAAAGAGTTAAACAAACATATATATCTAGTAAAATCTTAATAAATCAGTAAAGTCTGGGTAAGATGGATCAGGAACATGATTTACTAAATTAGTATGTTGTGAGACAGAGGAGATAGATACAAACCTTTTCCTTATGTTACTAGGAAAAAAGACTCATAGACAGATACCCTCGGTTCATTTTAAAAACTCTTAGATGCTTACTAATGACATAACCCAGACAATAATATATGTCCTAAATGACTTTTTTAATAACCCATCAATACAAAAAAAGTTATAATCAAGGTTGATACACTTTATTTGTGTTTATATTAGATAGACTAAGTCCTGCCGTTCAAAAACAAAAGATAGAACACGTCGTATAATATTTAATTATATAGAAAGAAATTTCGTAAGTCAAGTGAGTTTTCTAATAATGCAACTTGGTCAATTATTGATTATATATTCAACTTGACTAGTTATTATTTCTGCAATCTCCAAAAAAGTAGATGTAACTTGAGTTTCTGAAACTCAACTTCTTTCATTTCAGATCCGAAATTTTGAGATGTCCAGAAATGTTCAAGCACCTGCGATCGGTATTGATCTTGGAACAACTTACTCCTGCGTTGCTGCTTGGTTTAATCAGCACAATCGGGTCGAAATATTTCCTAATGAACAGGGTAATAACATTACCCCATCATGTGTGGCGTGTAATGACACAGAACTTTTAATAGGTGAAGCTGCCAAAAATCAAATCACCAGGAACCCAAAGAACACGGTCTTTGGTAATGACGACATATTTCACACAACAAAATTCAAGTTTCATCATTCACTTGTCCAATCTGTTAACTAATATAGTTTTATATACTTTTCTTTTTCCTATTCTCAGGTGTTAAGCGTTTAATGGGGAGCAGATTTGGTGATAACAGTTTGCAAGAGGATATAAAGTCTTGGCCTTTTAAGGTAACACAAGGTTCTGGTGATAAGCCAAATATTGTTCTTGAACATAAGAGCATAAATAAAGAATTTTCGCCCGAAGAAATATCTTCCATGATATTAAAGAATTTGAAAGAGGCCGCTCAAGCATACCTTGGAACAACAGTTACAGACGCAGTGATCACGGTCCCTGCATATTTCAGTGATAGGCAACGAAAGGCAACTAAGGATGCTGGTACACTGGCTGGTCTCAATGTCTTACAATTGATTAATGAGCCCACAGCCGCTGCAATCGCCTACGGTTTTGACAAGCTTGCAGACAAAAACCACCAGCTACATAAAAATGTTTTCGTATTTGATTTGGGTGGTGGGACATTCGATGTGTCGCTTCTCACCGTCAGCAAGGAGGGAAATATTGATGTGAAAGCGGTGGGGGGTGACACTCATTTGGGTGGAGAGGATTTTGACAGGGCTATGGTTAGTTATTGTGTGCGAGAATTCAGGAGAAGACAAAGGAAAGATATGAGTGGAAATGCAAAAGCTATGGGAAGATTGAAAATTGCTTGTGAGAAGGCAAAACGAGATCTCTCCTCAACAACTGAAACTTCTATTGAAATTGATTCATTGTATGAGGGTGTTGATTTTTCAATGAGGTTTACACGAGCAAAATTTGAGGAGCTAAATTCTCATTTCTTTGAGAAGTGTATGGAGCATGTTGAAAGCTGCTTAAAAGATGGGAATATCCACAAAAATAATATTGATGATATAGTTCTTGTCGGTGGGTCGACACGAATTCCTAAGGTTCAACATATGCTAAGGGAATTGTTTGATGGGAAGCAACTTTGCAAGAGCATTAACGCCGACGAGGCTGTTGCTTATGGTGCAGCGGTGTTGGCTGCAAAGTTAAGTGGTAATGGCGATAAAAATGTGGAGGATTTGGTACTTTTAGATGTGACTCCTTTGTCCCTTGGTATATGCATAAGAGAAACAACTATGAGTGTTATAATCCCAAGAAACACACCAATACCCACAAGGATAGAGAGGGGTTATCAAACACGTTTTGATAACCAAATATCTATCTCTGTCCCGGTGTATCAAGGTGAGTGCGACAGTGTCAAAGACAACATCTTCCTTGATGAATTCACTCTACATGGCTTTCCTGCAGCACGAGCAGGTGAAGAGAAAGCGAATGTTTGCTTTAGTGTTGATGCCAATGGCATCCTTCATGTCTCGGCTGAGTCAATATCTACAGGTAATAAGAAAAGTATAGTTATCGCTCGCAGTGGAAAATTAGGCAAAGAAGAAATCGAGAAGATGCTGAAAAAGGTTGCATTGTAAGTTAATGCTATAATTAAGATCAAAACGAGACCATCAATAATGTTTCTATTTTTAAGATGTTTGCAGCAGATCATATCATGTATACTGTAATCTGATTCTGGCATGTTTTGTTAAAAACCTTTTGATATATGTGATTTGTCTATATTATTATTTTCTCCGCGTTCTTTGTATATATGTCACAACTGATCACCATCATCATCACAGACCGCACCATTTTACTTGTAGCACTTAATTATCTTTAGTGCTTTCAAAGTGGGAAGATGTCCCATGCTACGAGTGGGATGTAATTATTGTGTATGATTGTTGTTGTGAAGCAGGGAGATCTCACTAAGCCCATCGAAAATTTTGATATACTACGGCTGGTAACAATAAATGAAGAAAAAGAATTAGTTTGTAAGTGGATTGAAAGACAAAAGGTGAACATAACTATGTAATTGTTTAGTTGTGTTGATATATGTCGTTATTATCAGTTCAGCTTTAGCTATTTTAATATTTGTTTCTAACTAGATGTTGCAACCGCATGTTGCTACGGGCATGTGGTCTTTTAACACCATTTCACGTTGGGCCGAACGGACTTTTAAACAATATTGAACTTAGCTTAACATCCGCCAAATTCCGAGTAAAACACCTCAATTAAATTATAACACGGTTATAATCCGTGGACACAAATCAATACATCATCATCATATATTCATAGTCCACCAAGATTTGGACTTTGACCGGTTGACTACCCATAATCATGTTTCTACCATATCTAATTACACTTAGATTCATCTCATCATAGTTATCACATTTCACCCAAACCATTAAAGTTTCAATCCTTTGATAACATATTTGCATTCTGACTTTCATAATAAAGTTCATGATTAATCACCACGTATTCATATGCTTTTATAATAATGCTAAAAGATTATTAACTTCTCATTTGATTATTAATCTACACTATACCATTTGACACATTTAGATTCGTTTATAAATTATACAATTTCAAAGTTTATACAACTTTAATACTTTGAAAACTACTATATTAGTAATAGAAAATAAGTACAACTATCTATTCTCATACATAACCATTTCTAAACCATTTTGATCTATTTGGTTTGAACTCATCTTAACCACATTTCATTAATTTATTTAACGAAAGTATGTATTCATAACACATCTATCATAATTTTATATTTACTTTCAGGTGATAAGCACCAAGATCCAAACTCCTTTTCCCGGCCCCAATTTAATTATGTTTTTGAATTCGTCATCATAAACCCTGATTTCGTAGCTCTTGCAAAGTTGTGACAATAGACATGGAGTGGTTATAAGACTGTCCGGTATACCATGTAAGTGAGGCGTGGGTGGCCCCAATAACACACCCCCAACTACACCGCCCCTGGGTGGCGTTATTGGGGCGTGAGTGGGTCAGACGTGAGTGGAGTCAAGGCGTGAGTGATTTTGATTTTTTTTCCTAACCAATCATAATATTCCACATAACTCTCGTGCCAATTATAAAACACCACATCAACACACTACTTTTTACTCACTCAAGCCCCCCACTCACTCATGCATTTCCATCCTTCCACTCGCCCACTTTTCTTACTCTCTCTCCTACGTGGCATGCCCACTCAAGCCCCTCACTCACCCCGTATACCGCATAGTCTAACACACTAATATATAACATAAGGTTTAGAACCATAGTAATACTCAATTTTAACCTAAATTTCATCTTTCACTATCACCTTCATCACTGGTCAGCAATGGTGGAACAAGGAGATGAAAAGATCGTTACCTTATTGTTTCACCGTTCGGCCTCTCCTTCTCTCTATGCGTACGTGATAGCTATCTCATTTTCCATCTAATTTTTTTTATGGTTGGATACGGAGAAGGTCCATTGGGAACACCTTGTGAACCGTTTATCTTTAGTACAAAAAAAAATGCAGTACAAAAAAAAATAATTCAATACAAAAAAATAATCCAGTAAAAAAAAATCTAGTACAAAAAAAATTTCAGTACAAAAAAAATAATCTAGTACAAATAAATAATCCGGTACAAAAAAATAATAGAGTAAAAAAAAATAATCAAGTATAAAAAAATAACAACCCATAAGTTTTCTTTAGTTCTCTCTTTTTTTATGCTTCCCCAATGAACCTTTCTCTATTCGATACTCACCCACGTTTTTTAGTATGATCGGTATTTCTATATTTATAATTCTTTTCGGTTGGACCATGAGTGGATATGTCAAACTAAAAACCCACAATCTGTTGCGTACTTATACATTTGTTCAATTCAAGAAACCAGAGTTTTCTTTTTTTTTTTCTAAGATGGTGTATCGGAAAAAAATATTTAGTGTAGTTGGGAAATATTTACGAAAATGGCTTAAAACTGAAACAATAAAATTGGAACAACTCAAAGAGATTAGTTTTTCTCATTAATATTTTACTTTATTTATACATGAGATTTGGTAACTGATAAACAGAAATTACAAATAAATAAGGAGAAGATATTAATTGTTATATATCTGTATATAGCACTCCCCCTCACATATATAATGTTCATTATACCACTATTAACATCATACTGCAGGATGATGTTAACTTGATACTTCAGGACCAATAAAATAACAGATACTACTTGATCAGTTATACTACCTCGTTAAAAACTTTACTAAGAAAACCAGTGGGACAAAACTTAGTTAAAGAAAAAGAGTGTAGCGTGTATAATGCGCCCCCTCAATTACAAATATGCCTATCAACATTCAAAACCATTCTTTTACAGTAACTCTTGACTTGATCTTTATTGGTCTTATATAAGTTGCATTGTCTTCACTATAATGTCATCGGGCTTCTTTAGATTGACTCTAATTTGCATTCTTCTTTAATTTTTGTTGAATCCTTGAGCTCCAAAAGTAAAAGTACGTCCTGATAATTATCCTGCCATAAAACTAGAAGGTTTGGGACCTCGTATATTCTTGTCCCGTAAAGATATCAACTTATCCCTTATGTGTTTGGCGACATTGTCTCGTTATAAACCTTGCGAGGAAAACCCATTGGGAGAAAACCATAGCTAAAGAAAAAAGAGTACAACTAGCATTTCTCCCCCTGAAATATATTACAGATTATCATACATAATTAACAAAATACTTCAGGATGATGTTAAACCGATAATCAGTGGTTTATGATATACTGATGCTACTTGATCAGTTGTGTTTCCTCATCAAAAACCCTTACTAAGAAAACCACAAAAATGGACAAAACTCAGCAAAGAGAAAAATAGTGAAACATGTTGGATTTGACTTATATTGACTAGCACATGTACTAAGAAAGTAGCATCAAGTCTCATAAATATTATGAGAAATATTAGTGCATCGATCGCGATTAAGTATGATAATTCTAGACCAAGTAATTATTCACCTCTTCTCGAGGCGGTAAAGATTCAAATACATATGTATATATTACGATCGGAATATTTGGAGTGTGCTCTGTGAATAACTTTGTCCATACTAAAATGAGCTAACATCTCATGAATGTTGTTTGATTGATGAACAAATATGTACAAAACTACTCTAACTGCAGGTCGAGTGGTGTCAATTTTTGTCTTTCAAAAATTCTCTCTTAAAGGGTTCGATAGAGTCTCTGGATTGATCTTGTAGATCATCGCTGTAAACTGCGATTATATGAACCCAAAGAGAAAACTTCTAATAGACACATGTTTGATGTTGTCAAATATGTAACTCAAATATATTACTGAATCGAAGTATTAATCTTGATGATTCTGACATTTTTAATATTTAGGGATTCTTACGTTGATGTAAGTTCGAGTATCTTGTACAATATCCCACGAAAGTATATATATGCTTCCTCTAAAATCATTTTAAGATTGCAAGAGCCATAAATATCGTAAGGTTATCACATACATTACAAGGGAATACGTTTCCTCATAATCAACTACTAGATTTGGGAAATAAAACCTTTATGGTACATGTTATGCCTTATATTGGCACAATCTAATTCCTTACGTTTCTTCTTTAATTCAAAGACACCTATCTATAACCTACTGGTTTGACGTCTATGGGTGTTCGAACTACAAGTTCGAAAACGCATCACTTGTCTAGCGACTCTAATTAAGCCTTCAAGGCATCTTGCCATGTTTGGCAGTCATGTCTATGTATATACTCTTAAAGAGTTTTATGTACGTAATCGTTTTCATTGATTACGTCTATTTCTATAGCATATGCAAATATTTCATTAACACGTGTTCTATTTCGGTTCCACAATTGTACTATTTTGTACACAATTCATTTGAGATCTCATATATGTTTGGAACTTGAGTTTCACTGGAACTCTATTATCCTCTTTAAAGGTTTTGTTAATCTTTTTTGTGATTATATAGAGTCTCTTCTGGGACTTCTTTCATATCTTTTCGGTTTTTACCGATAACCTTTTATAAGGTTTTCTATGAAACCTTCTATCTGGTTACATCAACTACACTATTCTGCTCTTTTTATTTATGTGACTTATATATTTGGAAACGATTTACACTTTATGTTTTCTTTGTATGATATTATTTTAATTTGAGCAGATGTATCTTATACTGGTATATGTGACTTTGTCACTTTATTTATATTTGAGAATGCTTCTGTTAAGTTAGCTGCTATTCTTTGCATATGTATAACACATTCGAATTCAGAATCTCATTGAGCACTTTGAGTGTCGATACTTAATAAAGATGATACATTTTTTTGTATTACCGGTCTTTCCTTATATCATCTCCCCCTAAAGACTGGGAATATAGTCTTAAACTTTGAATGTTAGCATATTGTGCTATAAACATGTATGGTTTTTATACATTAAGATTGTTGTATTAGTACATAAATCATATAGCCAAAAGCATAAGAACAGAAACCAAAAGCATCAAAGCCAAACAGTGAATTGAAGAGTTGTTCCATATGCTCAAACGCTTGTACACAAAATTTACTGTTCATAACACTTGGTTTTTTAATATATATACTATAATATATAATTACGCCAATATGGGACTCGTCCACTTGGTAGAGACTTATGTCTCTTAAAAAGGAGGTCCAGAGTTCAATCCTTGTTAGGTGTTATTTGGTGTAATATAGGAGTAATTAATTTGATGTTCAAAAAAAATATATAACGCCTATATTATTTTTATGAAGTTTACTCTAACTCTATAACTTTGAAAGTTACAAATTCAGAAATCACTCTTAACTCACTAAGGGGCTGTTTTTTTACCTCTTAACAGACACTTCATGCTTCAGCACTTAATGATTCGGACTATTTGTTTTGCGAGCAGATATCTGAATGATTAAGACATTTGTCTATGAATGTTTAATCATTATACTGAGTCTGAATGGTTAAGAACTCTTATCTGAATTGGTCAGACATTTTCCTTTGAACGATTAAGCATTATATTACCTCTTAATGGTTCAGGCCTCTTACTGATTTAACACTTAATGATTCAGACCTCTTATTGATTCAGCACTTACCAATTCAGAAGTTGTCAAACAGCCCCTAAGTCACTAAGTAACACATTTGGTTTTCAAGCTTACAACCTTTAAAAATTCGGTTATTTTGTATAATTATGAATGTATATATTATTCAATAATAAACATATACAAATCACTAAAGCCACAAGTTTTTTTTAAAGGGTACAATAGTTTCCTCATTCTCATTTGTACTTTTTTTAATTAAATAATAATGTTTATACCTTTATCATTATTTTTTTTCTATTATTCACTTACAATCACTTTAAAAACTATTAAAATAACATCATTAACTTTCTCCCCCTCCACCAAAATCATCATCTCATATTTTTTTTCCTAACTATAGGGGATGCGCAAACAAAACCTCAAATATTTCTCTTTCGTCTTCTTATAACCACTTTCAACCACATCCTAAATTATACAAACTCCCAACACCTAATTATGAGAAAGCTAGTGTGAATGCTCTAACTTCACTTATCACATATTTCCCCATAAATTACACATTCTCCCTTACTAAACAGATTTATCCATTTCAAAAACAATTTAAATTTTTATAAGACTATTTTACCCTTATGTTTAGTAGGGGATTTATTTACATATTTCCCCTTGCAAGACAATATTTACATATTTTCCCTTGCAAGATTTACATTTTTTATCACTTAGGTAGCATTTGGTATGCATGAATGGAGGCTGGAATGAAATGAGCCATTACGTTCGAATGAAATAAAACATGTTTGGTTACACTTAGGAATAGAATGTACCATTACATAAGGAATGTGATTCATTCCCTTTTAATGATTTCCATTCCTTGGGATATGAGTGTGTTTAATTTTCATTCCCTTTTTTAAAGAAATGACCCGATCAGTGATCCAACTCATGACTCAACCCAGTTGACGACACATGACTCAAACTATAACCCTACTCATTACCCAAACTATGACTCGACCCATGACCCGAACCATAACCCGATCCATTACCTAACCCATGATCCAAACCATGACCCGACCCATGACTAGAACCAAAAACCGACTCATGACCCAACCATGATCTAACCCATTACATACGACCCACAAACAAAACCATAACCCGACCCACAACCTAAAACCACGAACCAACCCATGAGTTGAACCACGACTCGAACCACGACCCCATCCATGATCCGAGCAATGACCCGGCCCACATTGTATTTCATCCATTCATCTTTTTATTTCTACCAAACAACATGAAGTTATGATTCATTTCATTAATCATTACCACTAATAACCAAACATTACAATATTACAATGGAATAAATGATCCATTTGATTCCTTTGTCTATTCCATTACCTCGTCCATTCCGTTCCCTTGTGCATTACATTACCTCATACCAAACAGATCATTAATGAATACTCTGATTTATCCTCACCATCACCATATGGTTGATCATTTGCATCAGCCAACCCCCTAAAAATGATGTATAATTACAATTAAAACAAAGTATTTGAAGTCAACATAAGTTTAAATGTTTATCAAAACAAACTATATTTGGGTTTGATATTGTCTCAAAAATATTATTTGCATAAACAACCGGTTCTTTTTTCTCATTATACATTCTAAGCATCAAGTAAAACTTGTCTTGAGAGTCAAGCTTAATAAAAGAATGTTCGATGGCGTACTTGTCAATGAAATAAACTATGAGGACACGAAAACAGTCGGTTAGAAGTCGAAGGAGTTTGTGGAATCAGTCGGTGTTTTGGTCGAAGTGTAGAATTGATCGAAAGTTTTGGTTGAAGTCGACGTTGCCGTTAGGCAGGGTTGTTGAACCGACGAACTAAAATCGTGAATAATGGGCGGTATAATATGATTTTGGGAAGGGGAAATTCAAGGTAAATGGGGATATATGTAATTTAATTTTATATTTAAGGATGTATGTAATTAACAACCTACGTGTATATTAACATCCCAAAATAATTTGGAAAATGGGTATTTTTTTTCTTCAAAACATCGTATCTTACTTACCCATAATTTTCTTTTGTATAGAAATCCTTTTAGAATTATGATATCTAGAAAGGTTAAATAAATATTGTTAACATTCCATATATTCCTTAACTTCTTTTTAATGCATTTCAAAATCAATGTTTTGTCTTATTTATATTTTTAAATTTCTATAAAGAAATTTTAAATGCTTTCTGCTTTGAAATTTCTTTTTAAAAGGTGTTGTAGAAAACATAAACAAATTTAGTAATGTGATAACCAAACCAAACCAAACCGAATATCGATTAGGGATGTTTAACACTGAGAGTTTGTTCATTCATAACTCAACTATATTAAACAAGTTTTGTAATTCAAACACAATACATAATTATAGTATGTAAGTGGGCATACTTCATATGCCAAGATTGTTAGTCTCAGACACATTTACCGATACGATTAATATTGGCTATACAACCTATGTCAATACTAGTAGTATCGGCTACATCCTTATGCCAATATTAATAAAAAAACACAAAAACATAAAAATATATATAAATCTAATCTACGAGATGATCGTATGGAAAATCACAGAACATATAAATGTGTGAAATTAGTAAACATGTTGTGTTATGCAAATCAAGAAACAAAGAGAATCAAGATGAAGAAGATGCAATCAAGAACACGATCAAGTAGATAATCTTCATTACATTGATTTTTATCAATCAATGAAGTTATGATCTTTATAATCAATGAAATTTAACTTTCTCTCTCAAGAATCTCTCGGAAAGTATATGTGGAAGTGAAATTCTAAAAGTCTTTTTAGAAAGACAAACAACAACCTATTTATACTAGTTTATTATTGGTCACACACAAGCTATTTCAATGCTAAACAGTAATACAAAATACAAATAAATCTAAAGCTAAACTTGTTAGGAATCATAGTAACCTGATTTAAAATCTTTTTAAATCTTAATTAATTTTATTAATTAATAAATTAGAATTACTGAGCGGAAGCATGCTGTTACTTAGTATCAAAATCTATTCCCAAAACATGTATCTAATTACAACGATTTAAACAATAAAATTCACAACCATCAGATGTTTAAAATTTGACCTTTCGTGAAGAACTTTCAAATAGATACGATGATCTGACAACCGTTTTGTTAGTGACAAGCTCACAAATCTCTAGATCACGAACCCATCAAACAAGAGAGCAAAAAACAGTTCCGATCTAGACCACCACAAAGGTGGTCGACAATGATCGTTGTGGCCGAGCAACTCGTCGGCACCGGTGAGGGCTCGTCGTCGGCTACGTGGCCGACGGCTAGGGTTGTGGGTGTGAGGTGAAAATGGAATTAGAATTAGGAAATGAGATCTCATCTCATTTAAATAAATAAACTATTTACCATTTCCACCCTATTAAATTTACAAATAATACCCCTTAAGTAATTAACTAACTTTAATTACTTTCTTTAATCATCAACTTTTTATATAATTGACAAACCATTTTAAATAAATGTTTAAAGTTTAACCAACTTGAACTTTTATTTATTTAACTTAATTAATTATCACTATATAATTAATTTCCTCAACTTTTATTATTTCATATAAATCAATCGTTAATTTTTCAAGATCGGATATTGTGATAATTTAATATCTAACTTTTAAATATTAGTTTTGTTGCTCTTCAAAGTGTAACTTTTTGGACCATACGTACTGTTGATTTTATCGGTTATCGGTCATCAATTTCCAACAAAACTATTGTCGATAAGAATCACCGAAAGCTAAGCTGTTGATAAACTCGTGCACCAACATAATGGTTGTGTTAATGTGTCAAACTATTGTAGGTTTATTACCATTCTGGTAATTAATGAAGTATAGCATGTCATAATTTCATTGTATATCAAGCGTGTAAAGCCAAATAGCTTACAGTTGTAGCTCTTAGTGTATATCCACTCAGTGTGACATATGTACTTAGACTTTTGCACTTGAAAATTTAAGTAAAATATACTTAGAATCTTGTTTGAGTATTACTCATGTTTGTGTTCTTACTTGCAGTTGTTCAAGTGTTCTTGCCTATATCCGCTCAGTGCATTGATGAGCTTGTGGTTACATGTGAGAGACTAGACAATAATGAGATGATAACGAATTTTTAAGGTCCTTACCTCCAATCTAGAATGTGTACCCCATTGTTGTTCATACACACTACAGTTAGGTGCACTACATGGAATAATATAGAGACTGATGCTCTAATAGGCCATGAACTAGAAGTATGGTGGTTCCTCTACACCTCTCAACACACGACATCACACACCATGGAATGCTACAAGGTTTTCAAACGGAGATTGATGCTATCCAAGAGGCCATGAACTAGAAGTATGGTGGTTCCTCTACACCTCTCAACACACGACATCACCATAATCAAGCACCATAAACACTAGAGCTGCTCCTTCAAGAACCTCAGCTAAAGAATCTACAAGGCGTATTCATGAGAGTTTACCTGAAGATGAATTACTTGCCTATGAGAATGATATACATTTTACAGAGATTTTGACCATGTTTCCCTCATATCACGAGGAAAATGTGAACTTTAAATAAGGTCTGAATTCTCAATCTGTTGTCAGATTCAAGCCCTTAGAATTGCCTAGTTGTGGCACCCCGCTTCCCTGCCCCCGGTCTCCGACCGGTCCGTGAGCGGTTTGCCACGTCAACTGCTCGGTATTGTAGGATCGAGTCAACCGGTTTAATATCCAACACATATTACACCAAAACACAT
>WOUH02000022.1:3433644-3444898 GCA_009936405.2 Stevia rebaudiana | reverse complement strand
GGCCATTCTGGTATATCTTCAACAAATTGACGTAGCCATTCTGCTTCTTCACCCGCTTTATCTAAAGCGATGAATTCTGATTCCATCGTGGATCTAGCAATGACCGTTTGCTTAGATGATTTCCACGATATAGCTGCTCCCCCAAGTGTGAATACATATCCACTTGTTGCTCTGGAATCATTCGTATCAGATATCCAATTTGCATCGCAGTGTCCTTCTATTACCGCTGGATATCTGTTGTAATGCAGCCCGTATTCTCGAGTGTATCTCAAGTACCGAAGCAACCGGGTTACACAATTCCAATGACTGGAACTTGGGTTGCTTGTGTATCTACTTAGCTTGCTGACAGCGTATGCTAAGTCGGGTCTGGTACAGCTCATCAAATACATCAAGCTGCCAATAATTCTTGAGTACTCTAGCTGGTTAACAGCCTCACCCCTATTCTTGGCTAGATGTTGACTCGTGTCAATGGGAGTTCTAGCAACATTAGAGTCATTTGCATTAAACTTCTCAAGAATTTTATCCACGTAGTGGGATTGACTTAAAACAAGTCCATTTTGGGTTCGTGTGATTTTAACCCCAAGAATCACATCCGCAAGACCCATGTCTTTCATGTCAAACTTTGCTTTCAACATGTTCTTCGTGGATGTTATCATTTTGTCATTACTTCCAGCAATGAGCATGTCGTCTACATATAGACACAAAATGACATATCCATTTGGTGTGTCTTTCACATACACACACTTGTCACATTCATTGATTTTGAACCCAGAATCAAGCATGACATGATCAAACCTTTGGTGCCATTGTTTTGGAGCTTGTTTTAATCCATACAAAGATTTGACAAGCTTGCACACTTTCTTCTCTTGTCCGGTGGCTATGAAGCCGGGCTTGTGTTTGACACATTATAAGATAATTAATCATACAATGTGATTTCTTATTATAAACCAACTTTTGTTTGTTCATCCCACAAATGTGGGACAACCCACATTAAACTCTCTTAAGACTTTCATTCATACCACATTTTCCAACAAGATCGACGTGTACAAAGTAGTGAAGAAAAAACTATTACCACCGATCTCAATTTTTAAGTCATTTACTTGTAAGAGTTTTCAGCTAACGAAACCTAACTTCGTTAGCATATTGCTGACATGACATGCTGACATAACAGAATTTTCTAGTGTGGCAAACATCTACTTATTGTTGGAATTAATACTAATTTTGGGTTTACTTGTGAAAGATTAAAAACTTGAAGGTCAAGTTAGATGGGTTGGTTTTTGGTATTAAGATTTGATTTTGATTTAGTTTCATATTATTAAGATTTGTTTTTCTTAGATTTATTTGGTTTCCTAGTTTAATATAACTTAGTTTGCAAGTAGTCTTTAGTATAAATATTTGTTAAACTTTTGGTGTGGTCTTTTGAGAATAATATTAACAAGTTTTTTCTTCTTTTATAGTTCATCTATTCATACAATTGTTTTGAACCAATTGGGCAAGCAAAAAAGATCACCACATGTGAAAGGAGAAAACCGGTCGTGTGAAGCGATCAAATTTGAGGTTGAATTTGTGAAGGATTGATCATAGATGTGAAGGATTGATCATAGTTGCGAAAGCTTGTGTCGTGTGAGGCGACTGAGAAGAGAAGGACTATCATTCAATACGATCAAAACCAAGGTGTGATACCGGGAAGAAGTCGATGTGTGAAGCAATTAGGAGTCGGTCGGAAACTTGAGTGATTCAAATACGTGTGACTGACTTGTGTCATTTAATTCAAAGATTAAATAAATCCGTGAAATACGAATCGATGATCGAGACATAATCGATGATTTACAAAGTAATCATTACTCGTGATGATGAACATGGTAAACCGAGAAACGATAGATATTATTGTCAACAAGGTCGTGAAGGTCGTGGTTGGACTAACCGTGATGGTAGAGGTCGTGGTAGAAGTCGTGGAAGAGGTCATGAGGACCGTTCTAGCTGAAGTAATGTTCAAAGCGAGCCAACCGAAGGAACAGACAAGTCAAAGATTCAATGTGATTGATGTGGAGATTTGGTCACTTTGCATATGAATGTACAAGTCGACAACCAATGAATGAAGTGGCTAACTTGGTTCAAATTGATGGGCAGATACCACTAATGTGATGAAGAAGCACTCCAATCCAAACTAGGATTAAGGGAGTGATTGTTGGAATTAATCCTAATTTTGGGTCCACATGTGAAAGATTAAAAACTTGGAGGTCAAGTTAGATGGGTTGGTTTTTGGTATTAAGATTTGAATTTAATTTAGTTTGATTTGATTAAGATTTGTTTTGTTTAGATTGATTTGAGCTTAAGATAATTGGTGTTTCGAACAACATTTAATTACTCAAATATCCTGTGTAGGTAGTTCTTAAACCATTTTGATGAATTTCACCAACATGCATAAGCTAATCTTGTGCTAAATTACCCAAAAAATCTAGCAAGTTTTAAACATCACAAACATTGATGGGTTGTTTTAAGATGTTAGGTAAAATTCCAAGTGCTAAGTTAGTTAATTATGTTATCTTGACAATGAAATTTAGAAATCAAGACATTATAAAAAATAAGTCAAGTTGGAAAATAAACAAAAAGGTTGTGTTCAAAGTAAAATTTTGAACTCTAGGGGTGTTCTAGCACTGTGTGAAAAAGGAAGGGACCTCGAAGTTGAATGGAGTGAACATCATAATGTTAAATACTCATAAGTTGTTTAGGATCATCGATCCATAAGCATCTAGAAGTAAAGTATTCATCTCTTTCTTATTTTCTTCGAGCAAAGACGTTTTAACCAAAATATGGAGTACTACACTTCTCTTTAATAATACACAATGTGATATTTAACATTATATTCTAAGGAGTAGGATCAAATACAGACTTTATTTTTTGTAAAAACCGTAAAAACCAAAGGTCATTCTAAATAACAAAGTGCTAATACAAAAATAAGGTTATACACTATCATAGCATTGTAAAAATGTTACTATAGCACCTTGTTATTCGTATTATCACTTTGTAAAAATAAGGTTATACACCAAAAGTGTTAGTATAAATAACAAAGTGTTAGTATAAATAACAAAGTGCTATTTTTAAAAGTTATGTTCAATATACAAACATATCATTGTGAAAATATAACAATAGCACATCGTTATTTATAATATCACTTTGGATTTCATATTTTTTACAAAAAAATGATAAAATATTATGATAGCACTTTATTATTTATAATAACACTTTGGTTCTCAAAGTTTTTACGAAAAACATGGTTTGTATCGGAATCATCTCCTATATTCTAAAACAACTAAAATTTTAAAACATGCAAAAACCATAGATTTTCCAAACATGTGTTATTGATGTTAAAAATGAACCATATTTCAAATACTCGACTTAAAAATGAAAACGATTTTTCAAATACTCGAATTAGGTGTTCAACACTAATTTAATGATGGCATGTTAATAATCAACAGTAACTGAGTCTCTATGTGTGAAGGTTTTCTATTTTACAACTGATAAATATGTGATGTGGCATATAAACAAATAAACAATAGATGTTGGTATCTTGATTATACTCATATCAATTTCCAAGAAACTGAGTACCATGAATATAGGAGTAAATATTTGACTACTGACCGATTAAAAGTTACGTAGATGGTAGATTAGCATAAAGTCACTAGCTAGGTATAAACTATTAAATTTTTTTTTAACAGCATTGTGTCTCTCAAGTGCATATCATTGATTTCAGGGCGTTTAAGCACCAAGGTCAACTACTTAGACCGTCATGAGAGACCACACCCCCAGATGCGCGGGAACCAGATGTAATCCATAAACCCTCGCCACCCGTCAGGTCTAAACCTAGGATAAAGCCCTGATTCAAACTATCACCCAGATGTCCTGTGAATATACTCAAGATGGGAATCAAACCCTTGACCTCCACTAGAAAGGAAGAGTAAATTTACCATTAGGACAAAATCACAGGACTATAAACTATTAATTAACATCAATAATTTAATTACACCACATACAAACACGACTTGATTCATCGTGTTTGTTTATAGATAACTATATATCAACTTTTAATATGTGTAGCTGAAAAATACAAACGAATTACGTATTAGTTTTAGTTATAGTTTCGAAGAAGATATGGGGTACTCTATAATAAAGTCAAAATACACGTTTTAATGGGAATGGGAGCGAAGTTTTGACTTGGAAAAAGTCCAAATTTTGAAATTTCTTTTATTTCACTCACAGGATTATTATGACCTATTTTCTAGATATTATTAAAAAAATGGGTAATAGGATTCAGCAGCCACCTCAGTGTCCTGATGGTTTCCTTTTATACACAAAAGACGTTAATACCCCTCTAACTACACTCCCACTCTTGTTGACCCTGACCGCCGACTTCACTGGTCATCCACCCAGTACCCACTCAACTCTCAACATGTACCCTCCACGTTCTTGAATTAGTGAATTTCTAATTTATATTCGAATATATTATTGTTATTTATTAAATTTTGAATCCTAATAAAATAAAAAATTATGTTTGTTATTATAAGAAATGTTGTAATATATCAACAAAATATATAAGACTTGAAACAATGATTACTAAGGAAATTACATTTGAAAGAATAAAATAGGAATACAATATAAATCTATATAAAATAATTGATTTTAATTAATTTCATATATTAGTTCTATATTTTTCCCATAAGATTTTTTATTTATATTATTATTTCATTATTTTATATCTATAGAAAAATCAAATTATGACTTTCCTATGACGTAAACTTCATTAATGAAATTATGGAATTTTTAATTCATTTTTGTTAATTAACTTGCAAAATAATTATTATAACAAGTCTTTATTTCTAAAAAAATTTGATCCGGCCTACCCGTCCAACCCTAATTTTCCCTAGAATAAAGTACTTGAATGAGATTCCAACTCATGACATTTCATTAAAAGAGTAACGAGTCTAACATTGTGACAAATGTACTTTAATTATTATATTTAAACCCATATAATATAAGAGTTTATAGGCTAGTTAATATATAATACACTCCTACCATCCAATATTATTTTTAGGTTGATATGAAGATGATTCAGAAGTACTTAATTATGGAGACGAGTTTTACGGTTATTTCTTGATCTAACCGGCTAGTCTCATCCAGTTTGAAAAGAGTATAAAATTTTACTATACTAAATTGTTTGGATAATACGTACTTTCTTTACAAAAATGATTTAACAGAAGTTATTATAAACAAGTTGAGGAGAGTTTATTAATATAAATTATCAAATAAATATATACACATATAAATGAATTAATATATACATAGATATAGTTTTTCAGCAGCATATTATTTAAATCACATTTAAAAGATAGGAGTTACCGAGTTGGGACTTATCACATTGAACATATTTAGTCAACTATTGTAGGGGAGTACTTTTGTCCTATATATATACCCACTAAACATTAGATCATATCATAAACCACTTCAACAATCAACACTTCTTCAACTACCTCTCAAGCAAGTTACTCATTCAAATGGCACTTGAAGCTCTCAACTCTCCGGCAACAACCACGGTGGCACCACCACCATCTTTCCATTACAAAGACATGAGTTTCCCCACCACCACCGTTCTTCAAGATTCTTGGAACAAAGGGAAGCGGTCCAAGCGACCGCGAGCCACCGCCAGCACCGAAAGTGACGTCACTCATCCGTCAAGTGAACCAGAACACCCGACGGAGGAGGAGTACTTAGCTTTCTGCCTTATGTTGCTCTCTCGTGGCGGCAACAAACCTGTCGCTGCCACAGAGTCAGTAGCGGCGGCACCAGCAGTTAAACTGCCGCCGCTACCTCAATCCGTTTCCCATAAGTGTAGTGTTTGCAACAAAGAGTTTCCTTCTTATCAAGCACTCGGCGGCCACAAAGCCAGTCACCGGAAAAACGTCTCCGACGACCACCCATCTACCTCCGCCACCACAACCGCCAGCGCCACCACTTTCTCCACCTTGAAACCTAGTGGTAGGGCCCACGAGTGCACCATCTGCCACAGAACTTTCCCCACCGGTCAAGCACTCGGTGGTCACAAACGTCGGCACTACGACGGTAACAACTCCAGCACCGGACCTGCAGCCAGTGGAATTACAACTTCCGGGAAAACAACCTCATCCAGCAACAGTCAACCGCGTAATTTTGATTTGAATTTGCCAGCTTTCCCTGAATTCCATCTGGGTTTGAACGTTGACTTCGTGAAGAAAAGTCAACTGTTCATCCACGAGCAGGAAGTTGAAAGTCCTCATCCGGCGAAGAAACAACGTTTATCAGACGCCGGCGACGTTCCAATTTATTAAATCATCACTCCCGGAAATATTAATCAGTAAACACATGGATATTTTTTACATTTAATATATTAGGTTGATCATTGTAAAGATACCCGTATTTTTATACGATTGCTTTAATTCATTTATTATACTGAAAGTTGAGTGTTATCAATTTTTTTGTGCATCAATTATTATTTCGAGTGGTTACAAATACACTATCTAAGTCTTATAATAAGAAAATCATTATACGCGGGGATTGTATGACTTGATCAATGATCATGTTAGTTGCATACATGTCGGTGTAACAGATCATACGGGTAAAGAATCCTAGTCTAACACGCTTTACTTCGTCAACCATCATGTTATTTGCAATATGTAAAATAAATTATAAGAACTAGTAGTTTAACACGTTTACTACTCATAAAAAAAATTACCATATGTCTAACACGTTTTACTAGTGTAACTTTTGTATTGTTTTCGTATTATATGATAAGATAATAATAATATTTAATATGGGTGATGACTGTAGCGCCGGCCACCGTAAGCGGTGGTGGGGTGGAGATACGGTGGATTTAACGAAAAGTAGTAATGTTGATGTCGGGGCGGTTGATGCCTAAATGCACATGTCAAAACACTCATTCATGGGGCGGCGTTAAAATCTTATTTTATGGTTGGCAAGATGTAGGTTTTGCTTTCACTGTCTTATCTCGCCACGTGTATACCGAATAGAATCCGATTATTATAATGGTCAAGTATGAGTAACAAGTTTGTTTGTTGAATAATGTTAAAAGAATGTGAATTGGAGAATTTCGACTTTTGTAGTTTTTATGTTACTTCAAATCGCAGAAATTATTTGTGAAGTAATTAATCAATTAAGTGGAGTTACTGGACTAACAATTGTTTTTAACTTTTATTAACCTACTCACTGACATGTGACTATTAAGTTAATTTTATGTTCAAACATTGATTATTGAGCTCTCAAATTCTTCCTTCACAACTTCATGTTATGTTAACGTATGTGGCACTCCCAAAATCCAATAAGTTTGCTCACTGAAATGAGTACCCACATTTGATTTTTTTTCTTACCGGCCACCACTATTGCTCATCATGATTTACGAACTTTTGGGATGCCGACTTTGTGTTACCAATGCACGGAACCAAACAGTGAAATCCTTTATATTGGAAACCAACCGAGCGTTGTTTAACAAAAAAATATATTAAAAACACGAATACAGTTGTGGTCATCAAACATTTTGTCTATTAGTTTGAAAGAAATCGAGTATTGATTGACGATTATATAAGTTACCATAAAATCAAATGAGTTCATGTAGAATCGTGTCAACGAAGAATGTTGAATATTTTGGTGTAATTGAGATCGACTTGGTTTATCGAATAAGTCACGATGGTTATTAAACAAGTCCGGTGCGGTGACACTTGTTTAAGTCTATTGTCTCTGGGGGTGGGGAACCCCAGGTAGCAGCGTCCAAGGGGCAGCAGCCTCAGACAGGGTCCAAGGGGCTCTGCCCCTGGCCGGATATACGCTACTCATTGATTTTGATGAACACACTGGTTCATACAATCACCATCAATTTCATACTTGTTCTTCAAATCAAAGATTGAGTTTTATCCAATTGCACATTTAGGGTGAACCACCAAATTGTTTAATCTGAAACTATTATATATACACGACTCTCGATTTAACCAGGAGCAATTTTGTTTTGCATTTTTTGCAAAATCACAACAAAGAACTGGGCCTCAAACGTTGGCTTTGATTTCACTCGGATGGGGAAACGAAACTCGAGCACAAATGGTAAAAAAATACGGAATTATCTTTGTTTCACAAAACTTTTTATGGTCAAAATGAATATGTGAGGATACAATCAAATAGGGGGTGCTAAACTAAAAAAGTGATTGAAGTTTTAGCATGGGAAACTCTCAAACTGAGAGTAAAACCACGAAACGAATGGAGCCCCTTTAAATCCACTATCATCAAAATAAGAGCAACCCATAGTCTTCCCTAGATATATTATATTTATATAATAACCATTATACACTTTGAAACAATAACATCAAGCGTATCAAATCATCACACTTCTCTCTGGCTATACTAGAGGCATGTAACAATCATCATACACTTAGAATATATAACATCAAGCATATGGAGTCAAATACAAAGACAGAGGAGAGGAATCGCCAGTTGAAGTTATTCCAAAACTTGATATGAACGTCTCTCGTCTTTTATCTGATACGCGTGACAAAAAGAACACCAAAACGAAACATTTTTCTTCTTCAACAATTGTAGATGGCAACGCCACAATATCAAAATTTTGTCATTTTCTTCAGCAAGAGAAAAGGAGAAAAACCCAAACCCAAATTTTGAGTGTTAAGAAAAGTGATGGCAGAAAATTGTGATCCCCAAATTCCCTCTTTCGATCTTGGGTAGTAAATGCAACCAACCAACCAACCAACTTTATTTTCAGTCTCAAAATTCAGTGTATATGTGAATACTCTAACATACTCATAATTGGTAATTAGTCCAGTGCAACTTGGGCTAACTAGGGAATTTCTCATGGCCAACATTACCTAATAGTTTAGATATATGAATAGGGTAACTTTGAAATATGTAATATATGAATTTTTAACTTTGTTCTAATTAAATCACTAATATATAATTTTTTTGTCATTTAGGTTACTTATACTTTTTTTGTTCTAATTAGGTCATTTTTTTTTAAATAAGTGTTTCAATTCTATACATTTTACCTTACAACATTAGGTTTATAATGTTCCAATTCTTTGATGTGATTTGGAATTATATTATTTTACTTTTTTTTAAAAGATGATGGTTGATTATATGAATAAAAAAAAAGAAATAATAATTTATAATGTTGTAGGTATAATGTATAAAATTAAAACACAAAACCTTAAATTAAAGTGACTTAATTAAAACAATAAACGTATGAAAAATCTAATTTAAACAAAGCTGAAAACTGATTACATATTATGACACTAGCTTAAAACTCGTGTATTACAAGAGATTTCATAAACAACACTTAAACTATGTTGTGAACACTCAAAGCAAATAAATGTTTAACATTTCTATGATTATAACTTATGGTCATGGTTGTAAAAATCTTGACTACCCTCCGATTAATAGCCGATTAATCGTTAATCCTTCCTTCACCGATTAATGACCGATTATCATCAGTCCCGTCGGTCAAAATATATGTTCGTAAACATAACGAATGTGTCACAATTGAACAAAACTAGTTATAATTACATAGTTTGACTTATTTATGTGAACTTTGTAGTATTATATTCATATTCGTATGAGTATATATAAAGTTTTAAAAAATTACATATAAAACTTCCAATTCGATTAATCACGATTAATCCCGACTAATCCTGATTAATAACTAGTCCCCACCTCGTCGTTCAACTAGCGCGTAGTTATTTCTACAACACTGCTTATGGTTTGGGGTTTTCAGATTATTCATTAGAAACTTTTTAAACATAACCTCCTTAAATTTAGTTGTTGATTATACAAATTAAAGAAAAAGTCAAATTTAAAATTTAAATCTAGTAAATTAACAATTTTTGTCCCTAACGTTTCAAGTCTTAACAGTTTCCATCATTAAAACCTTAACAGAAAACTTTTAAACTTGAAACATTAGGTACGAAAAGTCAAAAACTTTTAAGAGTTGAAACGTCAGGGAGGAAAACTGTTAAAACTTGAAACGTTATTGACAAAAATTTTAAAACTTGAAACGTTAGGGACGAAAACTGTTAACACTTACAATATTATAAGCAGTTTCTGTAATAATGAATTGAAATTGTTAGCATTATTTGAAATCATTTATTATAGTAAGATTATATCAATATATGAATAGACTTTCAAAATTGCAAGTTTGCAACCGGCTGCTATTATTTGCTTATTCATAGGCCCATGGACCAAGTAGTATATAACGGGCTCCTAGTCACCAAGAAACTGGCCCGATACGCCCAATTTTACCGATTAGCCAAAAGAATTTTTAAAAATTTGATATCCGTATTCCAACTTTTCGCTTTGTTTTTTTTAATAATTTCCATTTCTTCGCTTTGCTTCACAAGAATTCTGTTTTGTGTTATCCTTTTTATTTGCAGTTGTGTTTTTAAGTTATCATTTCCAATATGAGTTTAATTTTATAATATATATGCATATATATTTTACTCGCTTTCGTTTATTTGCGCCATTGTAATGTTTTTTTCATGTTCTATATATAGTGCAATGTGTTCTTTTATCTATATTTTCTTACAAATTTTCTATAAAGTCGTCTGGCAACGAAATGCAGGTATAACTCGGTAGTTGGGTGTGTTACAGCTAACACTTACTACGTATGTAATAGAATAGCGTTAACAACATAGAAATACCCGATCTAGCTTTCAATTCCTTTATCTATCTACCTATGCTAATCATGGTTTATATTTATTTTAAGTAGTTGAATTTTGTTCAGCCGTTCTTTACAGGTTGAGTATCACATTGACACATTTAAACCATCAATGATTCAGTACAAAATCCTATTATATGGGTACTTGAACTATGCACCTACATCGGTTTGAATATCAGGAAACATTGTAGAACACACAATCGAGGAGAGTCGTATTATGCCAGCATGGTCACTTTAACATGATTCAAAAGAAATGGAATTAACTATACAAAAATCAAATTAGTCTGAAAAGATTAAGATATACTAAAGTTGTCTCGTTAGGACTACACTAATAACTTAACTACAAAACATTTAACAAAAAAAGAGTAAATTACATTTTTCGTTCTTTATGTTTATATCGATTTTCAATGGTTATCCTTTACCTTCAAAACTGACAAAAAACATCCTTTATGTTTAAAAGTCTTACACGTTTCATCCTTTTCACTAACGTCCGTTAAA
>WOUH02000022.1:3411936-3433544 GCA_009936405.2 Stevia rebaudiana | reverse complement strand
GGACTCCGTTTTGCGTACGGTTTTCGCCTACGTTCATTATTTATCATTTCGCATCTAATCCCATTGATCTCACCTTCCCATGCGATGTCGGGATCTTGATCCTTTGGAATATTATAGTTATTTGTATAACTTTTAAACCGTTGTTCAAATTGAAATTCTGATGACAGTTAAATGAACCTAAATTCGGATATGAATATAATGAAATTGTACTATTGATAACAATATCGAGTTATGAGTAGGTGATGACGAGTTTTTCAGATGGTCAATGGCCGGAAAGTGGCCGGTCAACTGTCGGAAAATGACCAGTTGTCACATCACATCATGCTTCAGTGCCAGTACCTTTATGGTAATAACATCACTGGAATTTGTCTAATAAAAAGTTTTGCAAATAGTATTGTGGTCTCAACAAATTTTTCATTGATATTCGAGAGAATATCAATATGTGGTCTCAAACACGTTTTAAAGAGGTTTTGCCAGTGACTCCAAAACCTGATTTCATTCTAAAACATAAACCAATTTGTGAAATGGTTTTACTATATATATTTGAATCTATGAATCATGTTACTCAAATATACTTTTCAAAATGTTTCACCAAGTGGCACTCACACATATGGATTATGTTTCATAAAACTTATTTACCAACGATTTTACAAGCTAAGTTCAAACTTGTGTACTCACCAGCTTATAGCTGACCGTTTTTCAAAACGTATGTAATCTCATGTTTAGATATCAAGCCACAGTATGGGCTATCCAAGACATGCACTAGTGAGATAGTGCTACATATTTGTATTCACAAGTTATGTACATTCAAGGATGCTTCCTCTACTCTACACTAGACTACAAGAATACATGTATACACTGTAAGTCATATATTCTAAGTTTATCTATTAATCAATGTGCTCGATCCTGCATTACCGGCAGTGTGACAACCGCTCACAGACCTTATGCAAAATAACTACTAAGGTTCTTGCATTGTGATCTTTGGGTCATTGCTTCGAGCTGTGGGAAACAACTTCCTGCACAAATGTTTAAGGTAAGGTTGCCTATATAAAATCGCAAAGCGATCAAGCCCTCCCATACCTTATGCAAAACGGGAACTAAGTCAAGCACTGTGTACGCCCTTTTGATTTAGAAAGTTTTATAACAATTACCCGGTTTGACATTTTTATATAATATGTGTCGCCTTATATCGGTCTATTTAATAATTTTAGTAAACACAAACAAACTCATTCCAAATTTTTTTTATTGAAGTGAAATTGCTTTTTATAATTACGAGTTACAACCAATAGCATAATTGGAGCCCACGGGGTTGTCCGCATCTCCCGTCACATGTGAAAACCTTGGAAACATCGGCAATCCCTCTCACTCACATCAAATCGATGAGTGAGGAAAACCATTACGTGAACTACTCCCGCTCATGGCACATTCTCGCAAACCTATCTACTTTTGATCCTATATTTACTCCACACACCTGCTACTAGCAGAATTTGAACCCTGAATTTCTACGATACAAACATGACACCTTAATCACTACCTTAATCACCTTGATGTCCTTTAACGCACAAATCTAAAAAAGAATAAACTAGGGGCCATGTCGCTATTGTCCGCGGCGTCCAAAATACATATAATGAGGAGTGTATTTTTTCAAAATCATTTTGAGAAATAATTTCATGATGTTCTTGTAATCATCTCCACAAACACGCAAGTAATCAGTCATAAGTTCCGATATTCCTGAACTATTGACATTGTGCAAACAAACCCAAATACAATATTTACAACGTACATTTATATTCACAAAGCAATGCGCTCCTCACTTTGGCTTTATTTAAGAACTTTTGTTAGTGTTCAAAAAGTGAATGCTAAATAAAGGTACATGCATTCACACAAAGTGTAATCACACACACTAAATTTGATTATGAAATCGAAATAAGAAAGCAAATAAGTCCTATTATTGAATGACTAAAATACTATGTTACAACGAAGAGGTTAACGACGATAGGTAGCTGGTGTGAGTATTAAATAGAATATACGTACGGGATTGAATTTTAATTAGTTGATAAATTTTAATTTTACTTGTGCATGTTCTAACGGTTGTAATATATTCATAACCAAAGAAATTTAAACGACAAATTTATTATACTTGTACTCATAACATATCACAAGTTAATCCACGTACAATAGATGCGACTTTAAACCTAAGACCAAACAGCAAATAAGCTTCTACTAATTGTTGTATATTTGGTGTCAAAACATTGGAATTTAACAAATGAATTAATCAAACCTGAATTATTAATTTTGATCCTCATGAACACAATTGCCTGGAATAATCTCTGAATCGTGTAAACATTTTTAGATCAACATGTTTTGTGAGTTATACGGTTGCTTGATTTATCTCAGATAAACACAATTAGCAAGATTAATCTCAAAATTGTATAAACAGTTCTAGTCTCACACAACAAATTCATACTAAAGTTATATAGAAAAGCGTACTAAAGAAAAAAATACAAAATTGTAATGAATGTTATTTGCTTTGATTCTACAAGTTATCATCTAGAAAAAGGTTAACATTAAAGAATGAGCAAAAATAAAGCTGACTGTCAGCAATGGCGTGCAATCTTGGTAAATTCGCCTATATGACTTCATCTTGATAACCTTTCCTTTTAGAACGATAAAAACATCTTAATATGGGTTCTCGTGGGTGGATGGGAGAGTCCCTTTGATGTTAAACACGAAGGGACGGTTGAACCTTATAATATGTGGCTAACTTGACGTTGTTAAAAATACATTTTTTTTCGCAATCAACTTTGTCTCTTAGTGGCTCAAAACTGAGACTAGTGAGGTCATGGGTACAAAACCCTGCCAAAGCGGTCGCCAACAGTGGTGACTTTGTCACCTAAGAGTTGGTAGTGTACTGTGTTCGTAACGCACGAGGTGTCGGGTCCGGATGACCATTCTAGGGGCATGAAAAGCATGTCATTGAGCCCAAATTTGTCATAAAAAAATGGCATTTTCTTTTAGAGCTAAAACAACCATGTCTAGTCAGTATTGCTGCAATTTACACTAAAAAAAAACATATTCTTTAAAACCTTTTTCCTTTCAGAATCTCAAAGTTCAGAGAAGTTCTATCGCAAATCAATCGTAGCTTCCTTTAATTTTTATACTAAAAGATTCCTTATGAGAAGAACTCCATGATGGGTGGGGGTGAGATCTAAGATGTGAGGCTTCTAATCAAATGATATGAGTTCAAATTTTGTCCAAGATAAAAATATAGTCGTTAAAAAAATAATTTGTAACAAAATGTTGGGGTTGAGTAATGATAGTAAGATGAATAAATTAGAGCTAGATAAATAAAGAAAATAATAATGAACGCGCTCTTCTTCAGGATTTAATCGACTATATTCAAGGTCGCAACCATCACAAGATGGCCTAATGGTAAAAGGGAGTTGGTGTTAGAGCTTGGAGTCCAAAGTGACCCAAATTCTATCTCTCTTGAGACATTATTAGGGATACTGGGCATTTTGTGGTGGCCAGTCACCAACAATGATCAGGGTGATGAGAGCAAGGGATTAAGTGTAGTGCTTGAGCGTGGGTGTCTCCCCGCCGCCCGGCTTCGAGAACTCAGTGAGTTGATTGCCTCATGCGTCTTGCCCTTGTGACATGGGTGTCGCAGGCTGGTCAGTGGGTCTGGTATACCCCTTTTTTATATTCAAGGTCGCTAAAGATATTTAACAATAAATTATAACATGTCTTTTATATTAGTATATTAAGTTAAAAGTGATTCCAACTCCTAAGTTCGTTCAATCCACTAAAGTATCTGCCTACAATCTATCATTAACCTTTCTCACCACTAACACACAAATACTACATTACTTCTAAACTACACTATTTTTCTAAACTATTCATTTACCAGATTTGAAGTGTGGATTTATGAGATACAACGAAACACCTAATGTCATTAATTATGTTGTAACTTGTAAGAAATGTTCTTCACTAGGGACAACCAAACCACAACTGTTCCAATAAATAGCAATCCTCATGCTTCCTCTTTTCTGGTATGCAACTTCTAATCATACAAATATTATCCGATAAATATGTTTTCAAAATCCAAAAATAGTCATCTAACTTGTTGATTTTCACTTTACCGTCTTTTACCATTATTTCCAGTGGCGGAGCTTGAGTGAGATTTCATGAGTTGACAAAATCATATATGTAGAATTTTAAGGGATTTCATGGGTTGCCAGCCTATATATATAAAAAAAATTCGGTCGAATCACGAAATTTACACTACGGGCGAAAAAATCAGCAGTCGCCCGGGCAACCTTAGGCCCCTCTTATATTTCGCCCCTGATTATTTCTGTGATAATTTAAGAATCAGCATCCTCTCAAATCAACTTGTTGGGGGAAACGTATGACGTAAGTAACACACAACGCGACAAGATGAATACATAACAAGTACAATCATGTTCATGTTCACATTAATATCTACTTGGTTCGCTTGATCGATTTGAAGGGGATACGTTCGCATGAATAGTTTCATAATTATATACGATTATATCTACAATAAGATGTGTATTTGTATATGTCAACTTAGGTTTAAAGAATCCTTCTCAAGCTCAATCAACTTAAAACCTAACCTAAAAGTTCACTAGTGTCTAATCTTACATAGACATGGAGTCAGATAACTCATCCCTAGCGTTAAAACCAGGCGAGGGTCAAACAGGTGCACTGACCCTTCAAATACCGAATTTATATTTTTTTAACAAACAAAAGAGTCTTTATAATAAGAACACAAACGTTGCACCTCTATGTTATTGTTGATACAAAGGTAAACCTTATGATGATCATCAAACCAAAAGGTTTTGGTTCTAATCATCCGGGAGACATATAATTCCTTACAAGTCTGTTGAGGCGGTCTGTAAGATTTTCCTTAGATACTCGCTAACTGTAATGTCAGATGGGTCCGATTAAGACGGCATACGGGGTGCGTTAAAACATTTAATGTTCGCCGTTAAAAAAAAAAAGGTTTTGGTTCTACTACTACCAGTTCCGAGCCTTAATTAAAAATATATAAAAGATTAAAACTAAAAAGTTTTGCACTACTACCCGTCCCAATCTTGACGAAAAAATATAGAAAAGAATTTTTATATTTTTTAAAATAAATAATTAAATAAAACGTTAATGTCATCCTGTGTTTAGCGTGCTTGAATGGAATCCTTACAAAATTGGGGAAGCATCGAAGCAGGCAGATAATTCGGGTATTAATGTAAAATCGAATTTATGCAGACAAAGTATATGGAAATCATCGTGGGGGAAATATTGTCTCTTTTGCTTCTTATTTGTTATTCCCTGTGTTAACTTCATGGGTCCATTTATGTTAACTCAAAATCTGTGCATGTTGGTGCTCTGTTTTCTGCAAAAGCTATCACTTTTGGTATTTTACCCTTTTCACCACATATATATACATATATACACTTACCATATGTGAACAAGATCTTGCTATAATATCATATTCAAGTGAAAAAAAGGTAAAAATACTTTATCTTATTCTTTTATGAATGACATAATAGTAGATACGTTTGTTTGTTTTTGTATATTGAGATGACTTGTGGGTTGTGTTTTGATTCTTGATTTCAGGTGAATTAATGCAAGATTATACCTTTGATTTGCTTATCAAGATTGATTTTCTTGTTAATTTAGTTAGGGAATTAATTCTTAAATATATCTTTTAATTATGAACTGAGGAAAAGATGCTGTTTGTCTACTGTTTTGTAGCTTACTCGTGTCATCATTTCAACAATATGATTTATTTAATGTCAAACCCGAAACTTGAACTTTTTAATCAATTTATGTAAGAATTTCATCCAGAAACATAAATACAAAGAAAATTAAAAAAATAAAAATAAAAAAGGTTGAGTCTGATTTCTGCTTGTGGGGTGTGTTTGTTTCTCTCTCTAGATTTTACTGATTTATTCTAGAGAGAGAAAGAATAAATTAGTGTGAAAGAGTGTGTGTTACTGTTGGTTTTGTCCCCTTTGCTGACCGGCCTCCGTGGGATTTGCCGTTGAACCGGGACACACCGTCTCTATTCCTCTTCATCTTCAAGTTATCAAGAATTTATATCATTATACTTTCTCCCTCTAGACTTTCTCTCTCACACAGTTTCACACACTGGTTTCAAGATTCTCTTTGAACAAGTATATATTCATATCCTTTTCTACAAGCTTATTTCTTTTCTTTTCTTGAAGCAAAACCCAACAATATTTCTTCAAAACACACCATACCCAGAAATTTGAACTGTTTTTCTTTCAGATTCTAGGGTTTTTGGGTGTGATTAGTGTGTTTTCAAGCTGATTAATTTATCTTTAAAGCTGGGATTTAAAAGCTGTTGAAGATGAAGTTCATGAAACTTGGATCCAAACCTGATTCATTCAAGACTGATGGCAACAATGTCTGGTAATATTTCATTTCATCTTATTGCTTATTTCTTCATTTCTTCAAATTATTTCTTCATTTTTTCAAATTATACCAATTCGGTGATGTACTAATGATGATCATAAAGGTTTGATTTTTCTCCCCAAATCATGTTCTTGCTGCAATATAGATCATACCCACAAATGAAAATGTTAAATTAAATGCTCAAATCGACAGATCGCTCAAAACATAAATCTTTAAGTACCCAAAATAATTAATTTGATTTAAAACTATCTATTGCCCTATTGGTGAGTAACTACACTTCTACAGGTTTGTAACATCTGAGCTGGCAACTGACGTCATCATCAATGTAGGAGATTCAAAGTTCTATCTACACAAGGTATGTTGAAATGTTAATCTACATGAAATTATGAAAAGATCTTGCATGATTAGTTAACAATCAAGAAAACAAACACCCTAAACCCAAAAATCAATTTTTTGTAATAAAAATTTATTCTTTTTTCCAGTTTCCACTTTTATCCAAATGCGGGCGGTTACAAAAGTTAGTTGGAACCACAGACGAAGAAATCAACATCCATGAAATCCCAGGCGGTTCAACCGCGTTTGAAATATGTGCTAAATTCTGTTACGGTATGACAGTAACGTTAAACGCGCATAATGTTGTCTCTGCATATTGTGCTGCTGATTATCTTGAAATGCACGAAACAATCGATAAAGGAAATCTCGTTTACAAACTCAGTGTGTTTATAAATTCAAGCATCTTCAGAAGCTGGAAAGATTCAATCATTGTTCTTCAAACAACGCGATACATGTCATCATCATCTGAAGAACCAAAGTTAGTTAACCTTTGCATAAACTCAATAGCTTCAAAAGCCTCGGTTGATGTGTCGAAAGTTGATTGGTCGTATACTTACAATCGTAAGAAGCTTCCCGAAGAAAAAGAATCGGTTAATGAGTTAAATGGCGCGATTAGAAGCCGAATGGTTCCAAAAGATTGGTGGGTTGAGGATTTAGCTGAGCTCGAAATCGGTTTATACAAACAAGTTCTTGTTAGCATTATTAATAAAGGTTTGGTTTGTAATGAAGTTATTGGTGAAGCTTTAAAGGCGTTTGCTTTAAGAAGATTGCCTGGTTTTAATAGAAGTATTGTCCACAACGATGATGTTTTGAAAGCGCGATCGGTTGTTGACATTATATCGCGGTTATTGCCATTGGAAAAAGGTTGTGTTTCTTGTGATTTCTTGCTAAAGTTGTTAAAAATGGCGATTTTGGTTGATTCGGGTGAAATGGTGAAACGGGAGTTGGTCAAACGGGTTGGTCAACAATTGGAAGAAGCTACCGTGCAAGATCTTCTAATTCAGGTGAAAGATGGTGATGGTGAGATTGATGGGTTGGTTTATAATGTTGATTTAATTTATGTAATAGTGAAGGAGTTTATAGTTCAAGATCAAATTGGTGAGTTTGAAGATGAAGAAGATGAGATTGTTCAAGAAACAGGAAGAAGAACAAATGGTGGGATTTTATCAGAAGCTTCAAAGTTAATGGTGGCTAAATTAGTTGATGGTTACTTAACTGAAATATCAAAAGATCCAAATCTACCTTTGGAGATGTTTGTTGATCTTGCAAAGATGGTGTCGCGTTTCGATAGACCCGCTCATGATGGGCTGTATCGCGCTATCGATATGTATCTCAAGGTGAAAACTTGTACCATATGCATTAAACTCGGTACATAACAAAAGGACCTAATTACACTAATAGTCTATGTTTTGCAGAAAGTAACATGTCTGAGTATTAACTATTAAGGGTTTGAAATTGCACGTTTGTTTTTCTGCCAATTTTGTAACAAGTTTGGATATTAAGTTAACTTCCATTAACTTTTCTGTTAAACTAGGGTAGAATGACAAAGATACTCTTTGACTTTTTGAATAATCAAAGCCAAGACGGAAAAGTCAAAGTCAAAGGGTCCTAGTTTAACAATAAAGTTAACTGAAGTTAACATTAATACCCAAAATCAGTATGAAATTGAAAACATAAAACCCAAAACTGCAACTATAAACCCTTACTACTCAAATCAGTTACTTTTCACAAACCAATTACATTAATTCACTATGAACAAAAGTGATTTTGCTTACTTGTTTGTGATCTTGAATTTGCAGGTGCATCCGGGGATTACTAAGAGTGAAAGAAAAAGAATATGCAGACTTATGGACTGCAAGAAACTGTCTGTTGACGCGTGTGCACACGCGGTTCAAAACGAGCGGCTTCCATTACGCGTTGTGGTGCAAGTTCTTTTCTTTGAGCAAGCAAGAGCTGCCACATCATCTGGCAGCAGTACTCCTGATCTTCCCAAATCAATCAAAGCTCTAAATGTCTCTAATGGAAGACCTGCAACGGGTCAAGAAGATGATTGGGATGGTGTTGCAACAGTTGAAGAACTCAAGGCGTTGAAGGAAGAACTTGCAGTTTTGAGAATTAGGAATCATGGTCCCAAAAGTACTGTGTCAGATAAAGCTTCGATTCCTAGAGTTAAAGGGATTCTTTCAACGAAGAAGATATTTTCAAAGATTTGGTCGAGTAAAGGTGGGGTTAGAGATCATAGTGGTTCGGATTCGTCTGAGAGTCTTGGTTCTGGTAATCCTGATGAATCTAAATTAAGCGCGTATGGAAAAGATAGACATTCAGTGTCTTAAGCATTTCATCAAACACCTGGTGGGTGGTTTTATAGTTTTAAGCAGAAAGAAGAATAAGAAGTTTGGTATCAAATTATGTAATCGATTAGGCATATGGTACTTTAAATTAATGAATTTAAATGAAATCAACTGCTTAATCATGTGATCTTTATGTGACTTTGAATCCAACAATAGAGAGATATTCAGTATCTTAAGCATTTCATCAAACACCTGGCAGACAGTTTTATAGTTCTAATCAGCAAGAAGAATAACAAGTTTGTTATCAAATTATGTTAACAATTAAGCGTATGATTGTTTATATTGATGAATTTAACTCAAATCAACTGATTAATCATGTGATTTTTATGTAATATTGAATCCAACAATTCAAGATTTAAGGTAGTGGTACGCTTCAAAAATGGTAGCATTGAGTAGCACCCACCAACATTCATGATGCTCAACATCCAAACTTTACCAATTACAGAGAATTAAAACAAGTGCAATTACACATCCTATATATATACATCCACTGTAAAACCCTAGACTAGTTAGACACAAACTACATATTTCCTTGCGAGATGAAGGTACAAGAACACCAAGAACACAAACTACCGAAAAGAAAAGAAAAGAAAAAAACAAAAACCCGAAAGCCACAAGCCAAAAAGTCAGCAACTTTATTACCTCCGGATACTTCATTCTTCACTTGATGTAATGTTAGAGTTTCTTGAAATTAGATCAGTTCTACAATTGTGATTTTTTCACACACTTGGTTTGTAACATATGTGTTCTCAAACTGCAATCTTTTACCTGTACAATTAATTAATAAAAAAGAACTTTTAAAATTAAGCCAACACAAAGATATTGATAATATTTAGAATTTTTTTTAAATCTTTACCTTGAGGGCTGCTGACATTGACAACAAACCTTTGCAAAACCGAAGCAAAGCTTGTTCTTTTGCACACAAATTTGCAAGTTCGGTTACCATCGAATTAACTTCTTCCACCTAATAAATTCAAAATTATGTCAAATTTAGCTAATTTCTACACACCAGAAGGTAAAGTTTTAGTGAGATTAAAAGTGATATTGATCAAATTTCACCTTCACACAGAGTGAGCATATAGATGAACACATTGCCTGCATCACATCGAGTGCTGAATTTATAACATCTCTCATACTTTGTAGGTCAGCCTGATGGGATCAACCAACAACAATGTAAGGTTTTAAGCATTTGAGAAAATATTTGGTAATGAAAAGGATAAAATGGTAATTTAACGTACTATCGCGCCGCCAACTGGAAGACGAAGAGTGCTAGCTTTTAAAGCTTCTATTGCTCCAAGCAAAGATATCGAATGATCTTTATCTAAAGAAGCCCAATCTTCCAGAAAAGCCATCTATATTGCAGATAATGACATGTGGTATACAGTTAAATAACTAAAAAATAATAATATTGTTTTTTTTATCTTGGAAAAGCTTACTTGTTCCTTAAGAATGGTGGCTAACTTGAGTTTTTGCCTCAACAACTGCAACCTGTGTCTTTTTTTGGTGACTGAATCACGTAAATCAGAGATTGTAATCCATGCATTCCAAAGATTTTTCTAAACATAAAGCAAACATTTAGTTTATAATATCAGAGATTGTATATTAATAATGTTAATTGAAAAATACACCAATTTATGTGGTATCTATGATCTATTGAAAGGCACCTAAACTGAGTTTTCAATGCATAAAAACCTTCTAAATTAATTTATCCAGAAAATACTATTACTAAAATCATAAAGTTAAATGTGGCACCCGAATTCAATTTATTGGAGAAAAAGAGTTTCAGTTCAACCCACCAAATCAACAACTACCAATTATATGGTGCATAACTCAATTTAACATTAGAATCTAAAATCTAATAAAAACCTCATCTGTATCCTATTTTCATAACCCAAGCCAGAACATCCTAATTTCAAATCTGGGTTTTGTCTGAAAAATAAAACCTTCATAATTAATTTATTTTTAACATTTTTAAAGTATACTTTATGATTATCATAGGTGGAGGTGACAGACACTATATAAGGGATGTGATTTTAATGTCTTAAAAGTTATATCATATAAGAATTTATCTAGACAATATTTTCATGTAAATTTGACAGCACTTTGTGAGGTTTGTTTCTCATGAAAATTCCAACTGTGATGAATATTACTTGTCAGGATAAATTTTAGCTTCTTGGTTGCGAATGTTATCTGTATACTAATAGAGTAAATCCAGGTTTAAATTCGTTCTCTAATTAAACCTACGGAATTTACAGGCAAAAGCATTACAAAAAGAAAAATTAAATAGGGGTTTTTATTTCATCTAAATATTTCTTGGAATTTTCACCTATTCTACTAGAGGATTTTTAGAGCATTTCAGTTGCAATAGTATCTTCCATTGCTTCCATTTGTGCTCTTTCATTTTGGATTATAAGTTAATCTGAATATCTAATTTACCTTTAATAAGAAAACACGAAAACAGATAGGATATATTTTAATTTATTTTTTTTGGGTTATGGAATTAGAATAAAGATTTGAGTATTCTGGGTGTCAGGTTAGATTTCTAATATTATTAAGTTTTGGTTCAGAAGAATTTCGGTCTTCAAAATCTTGATATTATAATGTTACAAAATTTATGCATGTGTTCTTGAGCTTTATAAGAAATATGGAAATTAAAGAAGAATTAGAGGTTGAAAGTGATGAAAAGAGAAAAGATGAACAAAATAGGGCAAATGACCAAAATACCCATTACATGTCAAGCACGTGATGGGGCTTAACGTCTGTTGGCTGATGGCATCCATTATTATAAATTTTCCATTAGTATAAATTTTGAACTTAAACGACCTATAATATTTTCCTACACTTGATGTGTTTTTGATGTTTTAGACTTTCTTAGTCAATTATATTTTATAAAATATATATATATATATATATATTTTTTTTTATCATTCCGGCTTGAGGCTTGTTTCCTTCATTTAAACCTTGTTTGTATGCATAAAAAAGAATAGACTCTAACTTTAACTTGTTTAACTCATCCCCTTTTAGCTATTATATTGGTTAACCAGTTTAAGATAACACAACCCAAAGCGACCCGTTAGCCATAACTAAGTAAACAAACTCTTTACGCATATAGGGATAAAGAGTTACTATTACAGAGAACACAAAACAAAAGAAATGGTGGTACAATAAGTAGCAACATATGAAATATCATAACATCATAAGACCTAATATCATAATGCAATCACTAGTCATAAAATACAATAAGACATTAACTTGCAAAGTATCTAAGTAGCAACATATGTGGTTGCTAAATATCTAAAGAGTATTCCTCCAAATATTTGTTTTTCATTTCAAGGATTAATTTTTCATTTCCAATGTTTACAATCTCATTAGAGGTTTGGTTTCTAAACAAGGGTTAACTTTCTACAAAGGAAATAATATCATTAATATCCTTCTTTTACCCAAATCAAACCATCATGAACTATATTCTTATATCTCCTTATATAGCAATTATGAGCAAGAAAATATAGCAATTTAGCATAAACAATTCAAGATCATTAATCATATTCATACCTCTGAATTATGTCTCTGCTTCAACAAAGTATCTTCAACTCTAGCATTAACAAACCGCCATTGCAACTGTCGATTATATAAAAGCCTCAATAAATGCGCATCCACAATCCGATTCTCACCAACTTTACCTCTTCTTACATCAACCGCAAAACTAAGAACCGAAGGCGTTTCATTAAAACTAGTACTAATTGTTCCAGAAACCGAATTCCTTCTTGGACTAATCATCCCTCTAGATGGCGAAAACGCCCCTGATGATGTCATAAACTTACTCGGTGATGCGGGCCTCATTCTATTCGGGCTAGCCATGGTTCTAGGCGAAGCTAACGGGCTCTCACTTGAAAACTTCTTCGCAATCGCCATTTTCGATGGGGTCACGAGCTTCGAACCAGGGCTAGTTGAAAACGGTGCACCTGAATCCTGTAACCGCCTCATTCGACTATTGGTTTCTTGCCAAAACTTAGCCGATGCAACCATCCCTCTTGCCCCGCTATGCGAACGGGTCAACCCGAAAGTTTCTTGAACTCCAGAAGTGCTACCGGATGACACGCTATCGGTATCAGAAGTAAGATCAGATTGCACAATTGATGAACCGTTAACCGAATCGGTAATCGGATTCTGTTGAATTGGATAACTACCCAAATCGAGACTCAATCTATCACCATCAACTGATGATCTTCTACCATCTAGATTCATAGACTGATGTAAAGCTCTGATCACATTTCCAGATCCAATTATGTTCGTTTTTTCAACACCACAATCTAAACTCAAACTTTTTGATAAAATGGTTTGATTTGATTGGCGGGCTCGTGCAGGCCACCGGTGTTGATCGGAGGGTTTTGTGTTCTCTGCATGATCCGCTACTACGATGTCCACCTTAGTTCTCGTAGGGGTTCCTGTTCTTCTTCTTTCAGGAGTACACTTTCGCACACTGCTTAAATTTGGGGATGATGGTGTTGCTTTAGTTTTACTAATCGGAAGTGAAAATGCTTCACCTTGAAAAGAAACTGATAAACTTCTTGTAGATGTTACTAAAAGCTTGGTCGCCGCCGACACCTCGCCGGCGCCGGCATTGTGGGATTTCAAGTTGAGATCCGGGCGAGTGGATCGCCGGCGGTCGGCGGAAACGGAACGTTTTGTCGCCGGAGTTGTCGAATTTCTTGAAACGAGAGGGGATGGAAACCGTCTGGATGATGAATTAGGATTTGGGTTTGGGTTTGAATTTGAATTTGAGGTTGAGGTTGAAGGTGAAGGGGATAGGTATCTTGAAGAAACATTTCTTGATTTAGGTCTTGTTGGTTTATTAGGGTTTGTAATTCCATTATCTTTCTCAGAGGGCAACAATGGCGGTCTTGATTGGTTCGTTGTTTCAGAAATCGCAGCCACCATCATCGACAAAAAGATAATCCAAATCAAACCTGCAAAACTCACCTCACATTGTCGATTCAACCAACCATAAGATCAAAACACACCCTTTTTCCAAGAAATCAAACCCCTTTCAACACAGAGATCTAGAAAGACGATGAAGAGTCGAAATCCGCAGATGAATTGTCGAAAAATCCCGCATTTGTTCAAGTTGTGAGTTGTTGTGCAACCAAACAAGCAGTATCGGCAATAGTACAGTGATGGGGTTGAAGATTCAGAAGCTTTTTTGGTTGGTTTTACAGAGAGAGAGGTGAGAGTGATGAGATTTGGAAAAAGTGAAGGTGGGGATAGAAATCACACAGTTGTTTGGGTGAGTGGGGGGTGTTTTGGGGTTGTGTGAATCTTGGAGAAACCTTACGCTAAACAAAATTAATTTTTATATTTTTTTTAATTGGTGCAACAAAACAAAAACGCTGCCACTCTGTCCCTTTCTTTTACTAATTATACTATTATTAAAAAAAATTACAATCTTTTGAGTTTTATATTAGCACGTACGATATATTTATATTTTAGAAATCCAGATATATGTGTTTAATTATTATCACTAGATGTTATCAAAATATCATCATGATGATAAAAAAGCAATTTGAGGATCATATGTTACTATCATTCTTTATCATTCTTAATGTATGTACTCACTTTATCTGATGTAGTTATTCAGTCATTAAGAAAGTATGAAAGCTTTATGTAACCGTGAAACCAAACCAGACAAACTCTCATATCATTCGACGTGAGTTCATGTCTCGAATTTATCATGTAATCGTATGTTTGCATATGACTGGCGAGTGAAAAAACTGGTATGTAGTGGTTGTTCGAACGTAATATGATTTTTAGTCAGTATAAATTTGAAATAAAGTTGGATACCCAAGCAAAAATAAATACCTAATTATAAAGAGTATATTTTATGAATCTTGAGTATTTATAATCTGAAATAATTATAGAAATACACCGATCTTAAAATAAATTACTCATGTTATGATTTTTCATTTTTAAAATATTTTACCATTTCAAAAGTTTTAGTAATTTAAAAATAATAAATAGTGAATTTTGTTTAATCATGATATTATCATTATTCATTCAAGCCACTTAATTATGGGAAAATCACCTAAATAGCAAAGACTTCTAACCAAAATGATACTTCTAAAATTTTACAAAAATTGCATAAACTTATCTAAGTATCTAACATGATTTTCACTTGATTTCTCTAAGATGAACTCCTCAAATTATATGGTTTTGCTGAATACTTGCACAGATAAATGGGCTGTTTGAAGTTTGAACGTAGAAATTAGCACACACCATTGATTTTGCATCTTATTTAGAACACTTGATTTTTAACTTTTACGCAAATTTTGACCATTTTGCACAGTTATAGATGAGCAAGTGAGCTACGTATTTATACTCTTCAAATTAATCACACTTTTTGACTTTTCCTTGTCACGTAGTTGAGTTTTCTCTAGAAAGATAGATGAGATATTTTATCAAACACCAATGTGTTTTTAATTTGGTGATTTTCTTATTAATAAACAAGTTTACATGTGATTATACTGCTCTAACCAACGTAAACCTAAAAGATGTTTACATTTGATTATATAACTCTAACGTAAACCTAAAAGAACAAAGAACACACAATATTCATGGTATAATAGTAGTTTATTGGCATCAAGAACCAAGTTAATTAATCTAAAGAACCATGTAGCATAAGAACTATGTTATATAAATAGATCGAGGTAGACCGACCATGTGATGTCTAGATAAATATTTAAACATTTGGTTTTGTCTGTTTAAATCAAAAATAAACAAACATACATATCGACATTCACACCAAACTAAAGTAAGAGAAACATGTGGTATGTTGAAGATAAAAATCTAACCACTCTAAGTCTCTAACCATAGGTGTGACATATCTTACAACTGTAATATAATAGTTTAAATATTATAAAACTAATGATTTTGAAAAGAGAAAAGCATGAAATTAGTTAATTGCCAGATGCGATACACTTGACTAGAAGAGTGCCCCATCGATGTTGTAGGAACACATCTCACTAACACATAAGCCCGGTAAAGTGTTATTGTTACTCGGTTTGATTAGGTGGTTGTCAGTGATTCGTGATTGTACCGTGACTATATCCTCTTCGTAGCTGCGTGCCTGCGTCTATAGGGTGGTAGTTCCCAATTTAATGATGTGGCGGTCGAGGAACGTGATTCACGAAGAAAGAGAGGGTAGCGATTAGCTGGTTTTTAGCTAGGGTTTTGTAAAGTTAATGACAAATTTCGTTAAATTTAAATGGTCGAATCTATAATTATAAAAAACATTTACATGCATAACAACATCGTTTGTAAACTTAAATTGATATTTTTAAAGAATTATACTGTATGGTTTAAAAGTTGTAATTACTTAATCTTTTAAAATTAAACTGTTTCTCTCGTATATATTGGAATATAGTATAGATGAGTTTCGATTGGTTTACACATGTGTATAAAATCGTTCACTAAATATGAATACTAGCAGCTAGCTAGATACAAAATATTACGAGGATTTACACAAATTAAAAAAAAAACTTAAGTTATATTACAAATTTAATTAATTGAATTTTATCAACAAAACATACGTTTTATTATTGATAAACGATAAAAAGGTGATATAAAATGATACTATTGCATTTGATCGGAACTTAAGTAGACGTTTCATGCAATACATGACTACATGTCTACATAGAGTTAAAAGTGGTGGATATGTGGGCATCATGACTACTTAAATAGACGTTTCATGCAATACTCCTTCACCGGTCGTTATGACTGGGTTTTAAACCATATACCTTTCATGCAATACCTCTTCATGCAAGCCCCGTTGGTACTTTTGTTCTTAATTAGGTTGTGCTATATATATAGTTCACTTAATAATATAATATAATATAATACATTTATAGTATGATAAACAACATGACCACATCTGTAACACAGTAGATAATAAAGTATAACCGTTGCAAGTCTTGTTGTAGCAGAGATAATCGATTTATATTATATGATATAGTCAAATAGAATATTAATTAAAAATAATAGGGTAAACATTTGTCATTATATTGTAGGCAACCGATTATGTTGTCAACCGACATAAATTGACTAAATAACTAGCTAGATAAGAAATGATATCGACTAACGGATGATTTCATAACAGAGACAAATTCAAAATGTTCTATAACAATAATAGAGGTATGATCGATACTCATATACTAAATCACTTTTTGTTAATCAAATGTCTTGTGTTTGTTTATTTATTTATTTTCCTCCTAGTGAGTCTTCGGTATGTGGTGGCGTGTCGACCTTTAACTTGTAAGGAACTTATATTTAACGGTAATTCTTTTTTTACCAATATCTAATCTATTTATATTAGCTATCATTATTAAATTCAGGATTTGAGCCTTCACTTGTCATGAGTGGGTATTAAGAAGAAGATATGACATCAATTACCATTTGTTATCTCATCATAACATTTAATCGTCATGTTTCTTTTACCAGGACCTAGCTAATTTATTACTATTAAGTTTTAACTAACACGGCTAAACGTATACACTATAAAAATTTAACGGTCACAACTTCACAAGTTGATGAGAGGAATACACGATTATGGAGAGATATCTCAAGAGGACATTTAATGGTCATGTGTAAATGAACCCGTTATAAGGAACATGAGAAGTAGGGTCATCTACACAAGATGATATTGAAAAGGTTTAGTTTTCATGATCTTTTGTTGCAAGTTATTGTTATTATCTTGTCATAAATATTTTTAAGAAATTTTTATATATATTTTTATTATAATAAACATAACCTCATTCTCAAATTTATATTTTATTGTGTAGTTAAATTAATAAGGGTGATTGAATTAATGAATTCTCAAAATGTTTTAATAGACATACTTGACCAATTGAATTTTCAATATATTTAATGTTCATTACTATATTATACGCTTTAAATCGCCCTCCAACTTTTTAATTTTTATACCCTTATTAGATAAAGTTTCTCTATAGATCCGGTTGTTCCAATGGTTGGTAAACTCTAATTGAATGCCTGTGATTCAACAGTTATTCACATTTACAAACAGCTTTAATATAATACCACTTGGTTTGTGATTATTTGAGAATATAAAAAAATTATAAAACCCCAATTTTTATCTCTATAAGAATTATTATTAGTTTTTGCTTGCACGGATAACGGTTCTTAACGATTATATATATTGAGTTATTGACATCTTCCAGTGGAAGCTGTCGAAAATAATAATTGTTGGGTCTAACTTCTGTAATTTACGTGGGTAAAAAATGAAGTATATGCAATGAAACAAATGGCGAACAAATGAAAATGTTGGGTACAATTCAACAAGTAAAGTTAGCGTTCCTATATTTCCAGCACGAAACTTGACTTTCCGACCTCTTAAAAAAAAAAAAAAAAAAAAAAAAATCGCAAGTCAAACAAAACTTGGCTACAATATTTTTTATTATAAATTTGAATTAAAAATACTAGAATCACTTTTTATATAACAAACCAATATTGTGATGATAGTTACGCCCGGAAACACGAACACAAAACTTGAATTTCAAACAAAATCAACAATTTAATTTTATGAAAAATCATCAAAATGACCTATTTGACTAAGATTTTGTCAAAATGGCCAAGAATTTTTTTCCATCTTATCCACTTTCATCCAATCATATTCTTACACGTAATAAAAAAAAGGCATCAGACACTTTTTTGCTAGGAGCGGCCGGCTAGGGCAGTGGCGGGTGAAGCTCAGCAAGCACTCTTTTTCCTGGGACTAGACCGGAAGCCGGCAACATTTTTGCATGATAGATCCAGCAGGCAACATCAGTGCCGGGAGCCACCGACTATGGTAGTGCCGGATGAAGCTCACCAGACACTATTTTTGCCAGCTTGGTTATTTTGGCAAAAACTAGTCAAATGGTCATTTTCGTGATTTTCCCTTCATTTTATTAACACTCGTACTCGTACAAGTATACATAAAATAATAAATTCTTACCTTATTTATAATAAAAATAGTGGTAAACAAATTATATATTCCTACTCAAACTCTAATTAGCTATCTAAATATTTCAATAGATAAACATTCAAACTATTAAACGAAGAAACATACTGATAAAATAAACTCAACTTTCAACTTTGGTTCTTCACCTTTTGGTCACTTTCATAATCAAGATTACTCCTAACATATTTTTGCCATGGACTTGATCTAATTTGCAGGCTCGTGTGTACAGCGTAGTTTTGTGGACTAAGTTAACCTGCCTAAAACTATTATTATAAACAAGGACCAACAAAAGTAGAAGATGACTAAGTTTATAAATGTGAAGAAAGAGTTACTTAGAGTGTTTAGGAAATATAATAGTTTGGACAAGTATGAGATGGCGGTTAGACAAATGAGTACACACCCCTCTCCTATGTAGACATTCACCTCTCAAAAATATGGCCAAAATTTACTTAATATGATGCTACAAACAATTGTATATTTATAAATCACATATGCTGGATCACTACCAGAAATGTTTTACATAATACATTATAAATATTTCAATACTAGTACTAGGAAATTTAAAAAAAGGTAATTTATAAAATACTTTTTTAAGCCCAATTGTACCCTAGTGTTGGTGAAAAGGTGACCGTCTTAAATGGTGAAATATCAAGTCTCATTAAAAATAAAATGATATAGATTTAGATGTAGGTATGGTGGGTGTATGATTTAACGGTTAAATAAACTTCAAGACGAATTTAAAAACACAATGCACTTCAACAAGGCAAATTAAAAAGCACTTCAAATAACAAGGCCCGTTGATTTGTGATGAAGTGGTGCAAGTGTGTTCCTATTAACTGCAACATCTTTGCTTGGAGGGCTGATTTTGGTCGTATCTCGACGTGTGATGACCTTATGAGGCGTGGTGTTGTTATTAATGACTCCCGTTGCACCCTTTGTGACGATGTCGAGGAGACGGCTGATCATCTTTTTACCGGTTGCAGCTTTTCTCTCCCGGTGTGGGAGAAAATCAGGTTGTGGTGCAGCATCCAAATTTTTTACAACTTCTCGGTTAAAGACCTGTTGTGCACCTCCTCTCTTTGCCACACGAGAGGGGATCAAAAGTCGATCATTCATGGTATCATTATCACTACATGTTGGTGCATTTGGATCGCTAGGAATAATAATAAGTTTCGTGACATTTGTCTACAGTGGAGGATGTCTTCGGGAACATTAGATCGTTGGGTTTTTTATGGTTAAATCATAGATCTAGTATCACGGTCGACAGCTGGGCCGATTGGTGTAATTTTGCTTATATGTAATTTCCTTCTTTGTTTGTTCACTTTTCAAGCACGGTTTTCGCGTTAGTGGTTTTATAGAAGTTTATTTTTCAAAAAAATAAAATAACAACGCCCGTTGATCAATTAGTAACCAATTGATGCTTAATGAAACCATCAACCGTCACGTATCACACAAGTCATGAGCCTAAAACTTTATACGCTCTAGCAAATGTATCATAAACACTTAGTTTGGGATCATAAAAAGTTTAATTCACACTAATTTAATCATCTCATATTAATCACATAACTGGGATCATTTGTAACAGAAAGTAAATAAATAATTCTAGAAATACTATCTCAAGACAAACTAATTAGTAACGTCATTTATAGCTAGCTACCTGGCTATTTCTTTAAGTATTAAATTTGTTATTATACTTTTATCACAAATAAATCTAAGAAAGAAAATGGCAAGAGTAGAGGTGTCCCAAACCGGTGTCTTTTTATATATTTATATACTTTAATCACAAAAGTGCAAAACTAAGGACAAAAGGGTAAAATCCAACTCGCTTCGTGATCTTCTATTTCCTGTTTCAGAGTTTAGCCTGCAGCCCTGTCATTTGCTCTTATTGACATGCTCAATAAAGCAATGTTTACTTTAAGCCCTTGTACTATTTGATAACATTAATTTTAGCCCTTGATTAAAATTTGTCGCTCTAAGGTCTAAACTGTAGGTCTACATATAAATATGAAAACTAGGAAATAGCTTCCTCAAAACACGGGGTGATGAGTCATCACGAAGGACAATAACTTCAAAACAACAATCAATGATTCATTTTGTTTTGAAAAACTTGATCCAAATAAAACCAAAGCTCCAAACACAGATTTCAATTTGTATTCAATGATTCATTTTGTTAGATTTATTTTTTTGAAGAAAAAAAGAAAGAATAACAAAAGAGATTGTGACACGGCAATGATAACAATTGATACATTAGAATTCAACTAATTTGTAAGTTACCTTCGGTTGGTGAAAAATAAGTGAACTACCTTTGAATTTACACATCTGCCTTTGAAATAATGAGTACGGTTGTCTGTAACTCTGTAAACTTAAATCAAAACCATCCAATTAGGCCTGTAAACGAACCGAACGAACACGAACAGAGGCATGTTCGTGTTCGTTTATTTAACTTTAACCGAACATGA
>WOUH02000022.1:3394485-3411836 GCA_009936405.2 Stevia rebaudiana | reverse complement strand
CAAGTTAAAAAAATAGTTAAATAGGAACGATGTTTTATATATAAGCTTTGCTTCTCAGGAGGTCTCATGTTCAAATCCGGGCGTAGGCGTTTATTTACGTCTGAAACTTTTTTAGGTTAACTTGAAAGAAGAACCGTAAAGACGTAAAACACAACTGTTCAGTGATGATTTTTTCGTAACTGTCTTCTACTTCAAGTTAAAAAAATAGTTAAATAGGAACGATGTTTTATATATAAGCTTTGCTTCTCAGGAGGTCTCATGTTCAAATCTGGGCGTAGGCGTTTATTTACTAACTTGGTGATACTAACAACTAACCATTAATAAACCGTTCAAAAAATTTTAATTCAAAATCAGTAATGTTTATAATTTTTTTAAACATATTCGTTAAAATAATTTAACAGAAATTAAAATGCGATTCTATAAAAACACGCGATTATACGAGAACTCAACTGCAACTCAAACAAAATGGCGGACAAAGAGAAAAAGAGATGCGATTCTTCATCGTCTCATGATCATAACAAGGTACAGGAAGAAGAAGATTTGATGGCGTTATACGGGTCCGATTCCGGGTGGGTCGAAGCCCGTACCCATTGCGATCATCTGGATATACTGTCTTCGGATCTAATCCACATTCCAACACCCGACACTCCCTGCAACAGGTTCGAATTAAACCCTAAACCCCAATTATCTACAGCCAAATAAACAACGGTTCCGTTTCAAATTCAAGCTGATCAGCAACTGAAAATTATATCTGTTGATCTCGAAATCATGAAATCTAGGTTTAGAATTGATTTGGAGCTTGTTTAGCTAGAAAAGACTGAATAACTGTGCCTTGCTTTAGATTTCAAGCAATGGAATTAGGGTTACTAGCGAGCTTACAAAATTTTGAATTCTGATTCAGCTATGTTAGGATAGATCAGCGTTTGAAGATTTGATCATAGCAAAAAAAGAGTTAGATTCGTAACCCATACATCATAGTACCAATTTTGTAATTCATTGATGAACTAGACAGGTTAGCTTCTAACTTTTAAATTTGACTCATTTTCTTCATATCTGATCTGCAATTTCATGGAAAAACAAAAGTTGGTTTCCCCTAGAAACTTTATCCAATTTAAAAATCAATTTGTAAAAATTATGGGTGTGCGTAGTGTTTCGGGTTGACTGGTTAAGTTGATTAACCCAAATAGACCCATATAAGTATATAACACAATTATCTAAACAATTCAAACAAGCTGTAAATCGGTTGGAGAATTGTAAATAGGATGTAATCAAGTTGTAAATGGGTTAACCTATTTGCTCCCCGTGTAATCTTTTGGTTATTTTTTATCCGGTTAAACAAGTCAACCTCAACACGATTTATTTTTAAAATGAGTTAGAAATAACAACTTAAACCTGTCAAGATTATCCACCCTAGAAAAAACTAAGAACTCAAAATAGAAATCTTGCTTTTTTCTTTTTTTGTTTCCCTTAAAATGTTATTGCATTGTAACATGGTACAGGTGTCATCATCCTGCTGAAAATTGGTTGTGTTTGAGCTGTAAAGATGTTCTATGTAGCCGATTCATCAACAAGCATATGCTTGAACATTATCAACAACAAAATCACAGTCTAGCACTTAGTTACAGGTATGATCAAAACCCTACATTCTTCACAAAACCCTTTTGAAAAACTTTTAAATTTTATGTTTCTTGCAACAGTGATCTATCAGTTTGGTGTTTTTCTTGCAACTCATATTTAGATGCTCAAGTTATGCCATCTCTTCGTCCGGTTTATGAAACCGCTTACATATTGAAGTTTGGTGAAGCACCACCGTTTCGGACAGTTGAGTTCTTGCAGTTAGGAGACGGTTCTAGTTCGGGAAATTAGCTACTTATGTGAGATTGATGCCAAATTTATGTTCTTGTTTTCTCATTTTTAGAGTTTTGAACTTGGAATGACTACAAATTTTGGGAAAGAAACAATGTGTTATAGGGTTATGTTGACTTGTTTGGTTTTTACTAGAATTACTAGATGGGTTGCTTTTGGTTTTTAACCATGGTTTGGTTCGTGTCGAGTTTTAATTACAAGGTTGTATGGTTACTTGTATAAAACATTTAAATAGAGATGGGTAATGGGCTGGATTCAAGCCAAGTATGGTAATCCTGGTCCATACCCGATTGTAAAAAGTAAAAACTTAGAACCGATTGTTAAAACGTGGTACATATCTGATCTAATACTCTTTGGTATTTGTCGGGTAATTACCCATCATGCAACATGCATACCAGTTAATTTGTTAAAAGGTACCCGTTGAGATTTCCAAGCATTTTTGTTAATTGAAATTCAATTTTTCTATATAATTGTATAGCATCATCATCATCATCATCGTACTCAGTATATCCCACCTAAAGGTAGGGTCTGAGGAGGGTAAGATGAATACAAGCCTTACCCCTACCCCGTAGGAATAGAGATGCTGCTCCGAAAGAGACCCCCGGCTCATGATGCCTGATTAACCGTCATCCCAATGCTTTTAACGTTATTTGTATAGCATACATATTATAAATATTAAATAGTATCATCAATTATATATCAGAAGGAAAAAAGTTAATTTCACATAATAGAATTACTAAAAAGAGACATTATTAGAAAAAGATCAATGCAAAAACAAATAAAAAAACCACTAATATTTGGGTATATACTTTTTAACTAAAAGGTATATGAGTTGAACTAATCTTACTCATCCCATACCTGAATACGCAGTCTGAATGTTTAGTGTACTGATTAACTAGCATCTAAAGCAAGTGAAGTTGATTAAAACCGAGACATCTAAATGAGTTGAAGAAGAGAGGAACCAAAATTAAATCAATTCAAATCTTGTATTCAACAGTTTCTTAATTTGATCGAGACAATTGAAACCGGTAACAAGAATATACATACAAGATACGGATAATCTTACTAATCGAAAAGTGTTGTGGATCCTTGTAAATCACACAAGCGATGCTCGCAGTCCAACTTTCCCCATCTTGCATCAACTCGTTCACATGGAAACGTAGGTTTCCCAAGGCTACAATATTGACCAAAAATGTAACTTGTGTTTTACTCAAAGTAATAACTATAATATATTGTTGTTGGAATTGTAATTACTAATTAACAAAATAATGGTTTATATTGAAGGAAAATGAGATATATTTAGATATATTACAGTTTAGAAAATATGTAAGTTACCTTCTGTTAACAACATTGTGCACTCGACATAACCACTGGGAAAACTCAGCTTGAGAACTCGCTTGTACAGGATTTGATCTGCCAAAAACATCAAAGTTTATAAGTTTCAAAATCATGAATACAAAATGAAACTTTAAAATCAAGAATAAAACGAGTTGCATGTCAAAAAAGTAATATGTTGTAATTTACAACTTGCGAGTTTAATGATGGAATAGTACAAGACAATACCTTAAAACCTCTTTAAAGTGGTCTGCACATTCCTTGCAAGGGTATATGCGAGATATTATTGCCATCTGCAGTATAAATTCAATTCAAATATACTATATATAGTTAATCTGATGAATAAACAGCGTGCGATTTATGACTACCTTAAAACCTCATTAAAAAGACGATATAAAAAACTTTTTATTCATTTGAATACACTTTGGATTACTTTCAACTGTTCAACTTCAACCCATTTGATCCTATTTCTTTTTAATTAATTCTTTTGGCTTAACCCATTTGACCCGTTAGCAAAAAACATAAACCCAAATCGACCCACCACTACGAATGAAAGATGAAGCAAATATAAAAAGAGGGAATAAATACCAGTTCTTTAACATCCTTCTTTTGCTGCCTGGTTGGCTTTTCTGGGTACTGAAATTTTTTAAAAAATTATTAAAACAACTGGAAGGCAAAATCAAATTAATGTAAGATTCCTAAAAACTTTAAAAAAAAGTTATTTAAACATTGTGTAGGTAGTTAGTTAAAGATGTGATCATGAGGATTGACATGAGAAAATAAAGGAAGAGTATGAATAAAATATTAATTAAAAAATAGATTTCTTTTTACACACAAAAAAAATAAAAAATAAATTAAGAATGCATAATAACCTGAGCACCAAGAGTATGAATAAAAGTCCAAGTGGCCCTTCCAAGCTCTTCTCTAGTAACTGGACCAACGTGCTGCAGAAAACACAAACATATAAAGAATATTAAAATGTCACATAATGTGTGCAACAAAACAAAAATTTATCAACACTTCAAATTTCTAGATTGTTGCACTCACAATTTTTTAGACCTTGAACATATATTTGGTATATGCACTTTGTAGGTCATCATAGACTTACAAAATTTAAAATTATATGTTTTATTCATATAATCATATGATTACAAAACAAGCCCTGGTGATTCTTGATTCTTTCCCACCAAGTTATTCTCTAACATATCACAAATAACATCCTTTTATCCCCTATAAATTATCACCAATGGAAAAATCACAATTCAATCAATAACTTCACATCTGTTAGGACTTAGGCCAATAGAATGAGAAACACACATACATATAACATATTTCAATTTTTTATGAGATAATCCATACTTCTTCTAATTTATAAGTTTTCATGTGTTAATCATAAAATAAACATTGTAGTAGTGAATCAGTAACAATGTTACAAATACCATATTATACTCCTGATTCAGGACTTACATCAAACAGTTGGTGGGCATGGTGAATTATCACAAATTAAGACAACAAACTTTCAAGTGAGATCAAATACATCGTAATTAAGAAGATTCTTGAGAGTACAACACAAAAATCGGATACCTTTGTATGCGGGTCCGTGGATTGAGGAGGATATGAACCAGCGGCTAGCATCATCGAGGAGGTGGCTGTCGGAGGTGCAGATGCAGACACTGAAACATTAACATTTGTGTGTGAAGGTGATTTTTGGGGGATGCTAATGAGTTTTGAAAGATTTGTTTGGATGGACAGTGAAATTCTTCCGATGGTGCTACAGATCGCTTCTAGAGGGTTTTGAGACATTTTGATTGTGAGATAGAGGACGCGGGAACTTCTTGCTGCGGTGGCTAGTATGAAACCAAAAAAAAAAAAAAAAAAAAAAAAAAAAAAAAAAAAAGGAATGATATTATGAATGGGGACACCGGAACTTTCTAAATTAAAAAACGACATTAAATTTTGGTGTCAAGTAGAGTTTGCTACAACCAACCACATTTCCTCCAACAATCCAAAACCACATAAAACCAATTTCAACCCTTTTAACACACAATCTATCAAAACACCACTTAATCCCAACCCTAGATTCAACTCGAGCTTAAACAAGACTTTGTGGGGGTGTTGATGATAGCTGTTTGGCAACTTTTGAATGAATAATTGTTGAACCAGTAAGAGGTCTGAATTATTAAGTGCTGAACCAGTAAGAGCCAATATAATGCGTAATCATTTAGAGGCAAATGTCTGACCAATTCAGATAAGCGGTCTTAACCATTCAAAGGCAAATGTATGAATCATTCAGGCATCTGCTCGAAAACAAACAGCCTGAATCATCAAGTGCTGAACCAGTAAGAGATCTGAACCATAAAGAGCATATTAAGAGCTAAACAAACAGCTCCTAACTATGTGGGTAGTCAAGAGCTGCGTAATATTAAATTCGATAATACCTTCACACCTCATACATATTACATATGTACAAAACCTAAGGAAACAACAGGGCAAATAGTCAAGTTAACTGTCACAAGCCACACGAGCAATATCACACTTGGGAATTAAGGCCAAAATGCAAAGAACAAAGGTAAATGAACATGATACATTTAAGTGATAATGAGACTAGGAGGTAGGAATGGCAACACTAGGAGCCAAATGTTCTAACTCCTAACCCAATAGGTAATCGAAGTGTACCAATTATACCAAAACATATTGAATTTCGAAAGATTTTTTTGGTTAAAACCTTAAAGGTTTAATGATAGTTATTGTTTTACTAAACAATTTATGAAGATCCATCTATATACCATCATTATGAACTAAAACATTAAATAAAAGTTACACTATTACAAAACATGTAATACATCATTTTGATTCTCGAGTGTTGCTTTAAATATTTAATTATTTTTAAGACTTTAAGAACATATTTTATTTTTAGGACCCGTTCGAGTTAGGAAAAAACTAAGACTTTAAGAACATATATTATTTTTAGGATCCGTTCGAGTTAGGAAAAAACATGTCACTAAGTTCTATTTCATCGATAAAAACATATTTTAACGTGCTTTATGGTTTAGTTTTTCTTTTAATCTAACAAAATCCAATTAAAGATTAAGTGAGATCCTTCGTTTTCACTACAACTACATAATAAGTTAGTATCTAAACTCACACGTCACACGTCACACATTTTAAAAGTATATCGTGGCTGCAAACATGTGGGAGAAAAGATCTCGTCTTATTGTACAGTCTCAACTTGTTATCCACAAAGTCAAGCAAATCATCTTAATTCGACAAGCAAATTCATCTTGATTCCATCTGCATATCTCACGAACAATCCAATTCCAAACCCACATCATCAAATCTCCAAATAGTCAACCAAGAACATACTGATTTCGTAGCGGTCAGCCGGTCAAAGATCAAAAGATCAAACTGTTCCGATCGTTCAAGATTCATCCTTTTTGAATGGGTGGAAATAAAAACACGATCTTGAACAATGATCTCAACAGTTCAGACAAGAAATCAAGCCCCAAACTAACTTTATTACCTCTAATCGCTCTAATCTTCTATGAAGTTTCAGGTGGTCCATTTGGTGTCGAAGATTCAGTCAGATCAGGAGGTGGAGCTTTACTTTCATTACTAGGGTTCTTAATTTTCCCCCTTTTCTGGAGTATTCCAGAAGCCCTAGTTACAGCTGAACTAGCCACAAGCTTTCCTGAAAATGGCGGTTATGTCATCTGGATTTCATCAGCTTTTGGACAATTTTGGGGCTTTCAAGAAGGATTTTGGAAATGGTTTAGTGGGGTGATGGATAATGCACTTTACCCAGTATTATTTCTCGATTATCTCAAACATTCAATTCCAATCTTCGATCAGTTGTACGCTAGAATCCCAGTTCTGTTAGCGATTACTGTTTTGCTAACTTATTTAAACTACAGAGGCCTTCATATTGTGGGTACATCCGCTGTTGTTCTTGCGGGTTTCTCATTGTTACCGTTTGCAGTAATGGGTATTCTTTCAATTCCCAAAATTCGACCCAAAAGATGGGTTTCAATCGATTTCAAGAAAGTTGAATGGAGGGGTTATTTCAATAGCATGTTTTGGAACTTGAATTATTGGGATAAAGCTAGCACACTTGCAGGTGAGGTTGAAGATCCAAGTAAAACATTTCCAAAAGCTCTTTATGGTGCGGTTATACTTGTTGTTTGTTCGTATTTGATCCCACTTTTGGCGGGAACAGGGTCATTGGATTCGGATTATAGAGATTGGAGTGATGGGTATTTTGCAGAAGTTGGAATGTTGATTGGTGGATCTTGGTTGAAATGGTGGATTCAAGCTGCTTCTGCAATGTCTAATTTAGGGTTGTTTGAAGCTGAAATGAGTAGTGATGCTTTTCAACTTCTTGGTATGAGTGAAATGGGGTTGCTTCCTTCTGTATTTGCTTCAAGGTTTGTGTTTATTATTACTTATTATTGTTTGATTTTAGACAATTTGGCGTCATATATTATATAACTTAAGTTAGAAACCAGTGTTTTACACAAGTTAAATAAAGAAAAATTTAAATAATTAGTAATAAAACATTTAGGAATTAAGAAAGAAAAAAAGAACTTATTTATTATGTGGAAAAAGAAAAAGCAAGAAAACAAACTGATAGTAATAAAGAGTTGCCTCATGTTTTTTAACCAAGCTTTTAAAGTTTAAATTTTGGATCTTTATAGTTTTATTTTTGGGAAAATGCCACAGAAATGTAATCAAGTTTGCCAACTGTTTTAATTAAATCACTTAAAGTTTTTTTGTTTCTTTAAAGTCACTCAGCTTTCATTATGTATCCAATCTTATGTAATTTTTTAAAAATTGTTTAAATTTCTTAAAATTGATTGGGGCAAATGAAACATAAATAAATCTTGATTTAAAATAAGTGAATACTATTTTTCATTTAACTTGAATTTTGAGGTAATTGTGAAAAAAACAAGTTCATGAAATAAAAACTAAGTCTCATAACTGTAAAATTTAAGTCACATTAAGAATAAATATTCATTAATTAGTAACAAATATTCATATACAGTATGTCTCATTTGCCTCAATCAATTTCAAATAATTTAAATTTTATTAAAAATTTACATATAACTGGAACACTTAATGAAAGATGAGTGATTTTAAAGGGACAAAATTTTTTGAGTGACTTAATTGGAACACTTGTGAAACTTGGTTACATTTCTACAAAGTTACCTCTTTATTTTTATCTTGAATCTTTTAGCATAATTAAATTACTCATTGTAATTCAAGATTTCTTGTTCGTGATAATAAAATGTGTAATTTTTATAGATCGAAGTTTGGGACGCCTACAATCAGCATATTATGTTCAGCAACTGGTGTGATCTTCTTATCATGGATGAGTTTTCAAGAAATCTTGGAATTTCTCAACTTTCTTTATGCAATTGGTATGCTATTTGAATTTGCAGCTTTTATAAAATTAAGAATAAAAAAACCAGATCTTCACAGACCTTATAAAATCCCTCTCAATACATTAAATGCAACATTGTTATGTATACCACCTGCTTTTTTACTCATTCTTGTTATGTGTCTTGCATCCGCAAGAACATTTCTAGTTATGGGTATAGTTCTTGTTATCGGGTTCATCTTGTACCCCGCGATTATTCACATGAAGAATAAGGAGTGGGTCCACTTTATTTCTGATCGCGATGAAAGTTCTGTTGATCGCGATAATGAAGACCATGAAAACTTGATTGTGCAAGCGCGTGATGAATCTGAGGTCGGTTTGTTATCCGACTCATCATCTTCTAAGGGGAAAAATGTGTCGGAAATATAACCCGTAGGAGGATTAAAGTTTGTTTACTACATTCTTGTTGTATTTAAAATGACAGATTAGTACTATGTATTTATTGTTATAATTTTTTCTAGGTGGTGTTTGTTCAATTCTGGTTATATACTTATATTTAAACATTTGAAAAATGTTTTTAAGGTAAGAATGTTGAGATATAGTTGTATTGTTGTCATACTATAATCTTGATACAAACTTCTTGAAAAATTGTTTTTTAGGGGTACAAGTGTACAATTTACCTTTGTGTCATATGTTGCATTTCTATTCTAATTTTAGCTGTCTTAAATATGAAGTGAAGTTATAGATTTGAAGGTTTATTTGACTTTATTATTTTTTTCTGTAGACTTTGTGAAACTACTTTAGTTTTGATCAAGTTGTGATTGTGAAACTACTTTAGTTTTGATTAACTTGTGATTGTGATACTACTTTAGTTTTGATTAAGATGTGATGTACTTATTAATTACTATAATTTTCAAGTAGTTTGCATAAGTATTGTATTTAATAAATCTTTTGAATATATTTTAACAACAAATAAATACTTTTATTATCTGCATTAATAGTTAAATATTACACTTTATTTAAGATGGAGGAATAACTTTAAAGAAAGATTGAATAATATTAGTAAATAAAGAATGAACATAACACTTTAGTTACCAACTAGATTGTCGTGTCTGCTTATGTTATTTATTAATCTAAAATATAGCAAATTGCATATACTTTTTCTTGCCAATTATAGTATATATTATGTTGTCTGCTTGTGGTTAAATATTAATGTGATCTTAGACATTACAATATTACAATATGGTCCACAAACATTAGTATGTTATCGTTGTACTTTGTAAAATTCAGCGGTACTATCACTGAGATTTCAAGATTTGGTGGTTTGAAAAATTGAAAAAAAATTGATATAAAATAATAAGACAATTCGATTCAAGATTTAAGTTTCACTTGGAACTACACTAAATTAATTGCGAATCCATAATTTTTGTCACAAGGGGCTAAATATGATTACAATAACAAAGTCGTTTTGGTTGCAAGTTAAAACAAATTGGGTCAAATGAGTGTCTTTCATGTTTTACATGACGATTTATCACTATTAAACATAATGATGAGGGTTCTAACCTTAAAAATGTGTAGAATAATTCAGTTTTTGAAAAAAAAAAATAAACAAAATTATTTTTGAACTATCACAAGTTTATTCTTTCAAATACACATTTTTCGACTGCTTCTTCATAAAAAAAAAACTTTCATTTTTTCTTTATTTTAAATATTTATATAATAACTAAGATTTCATTTGGTTTTTACCTTTTGTTTCATCTTACACTTTTAATATATATATATTCTATGCCATTGAATAAGATAACATTAGTATTATGCTAAAGTTATATTCATTACAGGTCACTAAATTACTACAATAACAAAAATAATAAGCTTAAAACGTTTGATTTTGTTTTATCATTGATTAATATTCTTCTTATATCTACTTCTTACATACACATGTGTATGTTTTATTACATAAACAAAACAATCATACTAATTTCTCTGTAGGTTTTTAAATTTTAATCATTTACCCCCGCATACTATTTTAGGTATTTGTACTTAAAATAACCTATTTTAAAAATTTTCAAAAATATGAATAAACATTGTAAGTTATATACATTAACAAAAAAATTCATTATATTTTAATAAATTTCAACATATATGAATAAATATTACAATTATATCATTTTATTAAATTTCAATAGTTTTATAAATTGAGAAATTAATTAATCTCTTCTCCAATAAAATAAACTTAAGTTATATTTACAATATCGAGTTAGTTCAGGGGTTTTCTCACAATTCACCAAAGATTGTCTAGCGAGGTCAATTCTTGTTCTTCTTCATAAGTAGCGATTGACAGCAACAAATTCGGGAAAGGGGGTTTTCAATTCCTAAATTAAATTTCTAGGGTTTCAATTGCTGCTCGATTTCATCACTCGATCGGAAGACAAACGTGATCTTGGTGGCCGATTTACAAAATCATTAAAGAATCGCGGAACAACAACAATTGAATTTCCAAAATCAAGAAGCGCGATTCAGGTCGATTCTCTCTCATTCGATTGCTGTTTTTGTTTCCGAATTATTAAATTAGAATGTTCACTGTAGATCGGGATCAATTACAGATTTTATCTTTGTGTACTTCACATCGAAAGTTGATTTTGAGTTCTCGTCAATTCCGTTTTTTCTGATTATCGATCAATTTTGACAAAGCTTGGATTTTTCATGAACAAAATCGAACATTATATATGAACAGTAATGTTAGCTATAATTGGTATTAGTATTTTCTTTAAGTTGTCGTAGTTGATGTTGCTGGAACATATTAGTTCGAATGCACATAAAGATTCATATTTGGAAAACGAAATTCCTTATCATCATTTATTTCTAATAATTGGGATAACCAGGATTCATTGTGTTATACTTTATAAACAATATATAAGTACAAAATACTGGCGATTGCTGATTAGGTATTGTTTCTAACATCTCTTGATTATTATCCTATGTATAGTCTATGCTACTTGTTTTTTTTATATACAAGCAATAACAATCATTCATTTGTATGTATATAATAAATGAGTTATTTTGATTGTTTTTTATAATTCTTGTAACATTTGTGATTCTAAATTGGTTCCGTGTGTTTTTCTTGAAACAGTGAAATATTTATTACAATTATAGAAAGCATATTACTATTGAAATAAACAATGTTAATTAACATTGTTTGGATTTTAGGTACTCAAAGACAACATGGTTGCAAATCAGCAGTATGCAAGAATAGATACATTAGAGCTAAAAGCTCTTTTACAACAAAAAATTGGACAACAAAGATCCGATAAATACTTCAACTTGCTTAACAAACTATTCAGCCTCCAGGTCAGCAAGCGCGATTTTGACAAATTCTGCATTCGGACAATTGGCCGGGAAAACTTACCTCTACACAACCGATTAATCACCTCAATCGTCAAAAACGCAACTCTAGCTAAAGTCCCACCAACGGTTAAAAAGTTTGCAAATTCTCTCAATGTCAAAGTTTCACGGGCCCCACAAAGAAACGGTCTTCAAACGCTTTACGGAGACGCGTTTCCTTTATCGCCTCGCAAGAGCCGGTCTCCACGGGATCGCAAGTTTAAGGACCGGTTTAGTCCTCTTGGGCCCAACGGGCCAAAGGTACACCATGAGGCCCATCAAAGCCCAACTGAACTACACTCTCTTGGTAGCAGACCACCTGTAGAAGTATTGTCGGTTGAAGATGGTGAAGAAGTTGTTTCTGGAAGCCCCGGGATTCAAAGCAGAAGTCCAGTTACAGCTCCTCTCGGTATTTTGTTAAAACCGGGCCTGGCCCGAAAAGCTTTATACCAGTCCCGGGCCCGGGCCCAGGCCCAAACGTGTGAAAGCAGTTATGAGTTGCCTGAAAGTAGACAGTTGAGGGGTCGGTTGAAGGAGAAACTGGAGTTAGAAGGGTTAAGTATTTCAGACGAGTGTGTTAGTTTGTTAAATGTCGGTTTGGACGTGTATTTGAAGCGATTGTTGGAACCTTGTATTGGGCTGGGGCGGTCAAAGATTGGTCAAACTGCACCCGGGTCGTATAGGCAAAGGGCGATGAAATCAACGGTGTCGGTTTTGGATTTTAGTGTCGCGATGGAGTGTGATCCGAGTAAACTTGGAGTTGATTGGTCAACGCAGTATGAGCGGTTATGTTTTAGCAGTTTTGAATAATAATATCGCAGTTGAGGTTAGTTTGTTAGGTTATTCTTTGAGTTTTGAGTTTTGTTTATGTGGACTTTTGGGTTTTAATGGTTTACCAGTCATTCTTGTATGATCTCTTTGCATAAAAAACTACAAGTTAAAAAAATGTGAAGTTGTTTTCTTTCAACTTATGGAATGATAAACATAAATCAGAAAAAAAAACAAGTTCTAGACTATAATGTTGAGGTATTTGTGAACATGATCCGTAAATGATGATGATGACGATGATGATGGTTGCATCCACAATGTGTATGATCTTGAATCTTGACAAGAGAAAGATGTTGTGTTTGATTATTGGGGTTTTGGTTTTGATAAGTTAGCCATGTATGTGATGTAAATTGTCCATACATATGAAAATGAGTTGTTCACTAGCGGCTGCATTGTTCAAAACAAACACATAATAATGTCAGTGGTTAAAATATGAAAAAGAATTTCGTGTATTTGAAAACAATACGGGTTGTGTTAGCTGGCCGACCAACACAGACCGCAAAATTTCACTCGAAACTTCAAAATCACATCAGACACATGAACAAGTCAAACCGTTTTGAGGGTTAACAAAAACATATGTTTAACCTGAAAATAAAATTCATCTCTTTTTTTTATTATTATTATCAACACTCTAAGATATTAAAAAAATATTTAACTTTTTTGAAAGCTAAATTTAGAGTATAAAACTTATGCCCAATATTCATGTTAACTTTTTAAAATTTGGCATAAAATGGCCAACCGATTTAATTAATGCCATAAAACACATTTAAAAAAAATAAAATAAAATTCAGTGAATACCTGCAAATGAACAGGGATGAATCTGAATGTGATGAAATCACATAAAGGCCAATAAATAACATTATTCTTCAGCGTAGGCAACATATCTCGCTTTAATCGAGCCACAATTTCCTGACCACTTTCACCTGAAAGATTTGACATTTAAACATGAATATTCATCTGTCACACATTACTAATTATTAAATGTAAGTGAAAATGAAGAAATAAGTTAAAGAAAAAACCTTGCAGGCCTGCATTAACAGAGAAAAACACAGCATTCATAATAGGTCCAAGTATAGTTTGTCCCATAAGCATCTTTTTAAAAGTTGTAACAAGATCCTGATTTGGTAACACTCGTGACACAAAATTAAACCAAAAATGTAACATCGGACCTAATATAACTAATCCAAATCCAGCCATACGACATGTCCTGATGAGATCATATGCCTCTGATGGTGACCGCGTGAGTGTCTGAATATAGGATTAAAACTCAGTATCAGAAGAAGAATATTATAACAAACAAACGTACCCAGAAAAATCCCACTGAGATGAAGACAAACCACGCTGCTCACAAGATACCCCATCAATTAGATTTTAATAATTCAAATTATAACTTATTTGACTGATAATAATCCATACTAGCAGTTTGACTAATAATGGTTGAATTCCACTAGATTTCGCTCGCAGTGTTGATTGTGTACGAATTGGAAAAATGTCAAAAGCGGAAGTAATTGAAAATCGTGTGGAAATCAAGTATAAATCAATGATGATTACGCTAATGGATTGCCTTTGACAACGAAAATGAAAGTTGATATTATCATTGGCCAAACTAACTACTAGTATAGATTATTAACGATCAATATGTCATAGTTTGGAACTTTGGATTATTAAAATCTAATTTTCCTATATATAATGACTTCAAATCAATAAATTTTATCAATAAAATTCCACTCATAGGCAAAACTATTTGTAGGATATGTTAAGGATGAAATGAAGTTGCTTCTATTTAAAGTATAAGACATCAAGAAATTGCTGACAAAGAACATTTAATGCACCATTAAGAACAAAAGAATCCAGTAATAAAAATAAAAGATCAACAGGAGGATTAAAGAACCAAATCAAAGGATACCAAGATAACCCACATGTTTAAACATCATCAAATTCACAAAACTTACAAATGCATCATTCACAACACATCAACCAATCAAACGTTAACCTTGAAAATTTTACCTGAGATGTTAAATCAGCAGCAGTGAAAATAATTGCAGACGTAACGCTTTTAGTAAGAATCGGTCGAGCTTTAATCATGCCCAAATACCACCAAATCGGTCCACTGTTCGTCATGGAAGCCATTGGTTTTGTGCCATTGTTGTTACTACTAAAACGCCGAACAGGTACAGAGAACACCGTCTCCTTCGTTGTTCGACCATGATGAAATCGAGAGCAAAAACCGTTTGAAAGTTGCAATTTTTGATAAAGATGATTTCTTTGAATGGGAACAGCGATTGAATCCGAAATTGAGGACCTCATCCGTATAAATTTGTGGAAAGTTGTAATCATTTTGTTTGAGAAATGCGAATCTTGAATGGGATTTCAGTTTTCCGGGAAACGGAAGTTTGGGGAAGAAGATGTCATTTTTATGGGTTGTGGTAGAGAGATTGAAGGAGAAGGCATGTGTTTTGTTTGCGTTACATGTGGAACAAGTGAGTTCGTTTTTTGATTAGATTTTTTTTGGATTTATTTTGATTGAGAAATGATATATCGTTGGACATTTTATCTATTATATCATACTAGTTACTACTACCTTAAAATTAGTGTATCAAACGAACTCACATAACCAACAACTAATTTTTTTCACTGAAACGTTGTATATATATATTAAGTTATTATGTTACAAATACTCAAAGCAAATTAATGTTTGACACTTTCATGTCTCTAAATTATAGTTTGAATTATAAGATTATTTAATAAAAACTTTTTAAATATAAAATTACCTAAATTAGTAAATTTTAAATTTTAAAATAATAAGCTTTAGTTTTCGTCTTTGATGTTTGTAAGGCTTAACATTTTTTGTCCCTAACGTTACAGATGATTTTTGTTAAGTGTTGACTGAAACTGTTAAACATTGCAATTAATTTTATACACATAGAAGTGACCATCAAGTGATATAAACAAGTGACTATGATCACTTGGTGATGAACATGAATGCAATTAATTTTATTGTTAGTTTTAATATCAACCAATAGAATTCATCCACATCATTATTTATTTTTTCCATCAATCACTTTCTCTATTCAAGCCTCATTACACACATTTTTACTAACATCCACCTCGAGTACGTGACGCCTATGTGGTAACATGGTTAAGCTTCTTTTAAGTGACCATTATACATAGTCTAAAAGAACACGAGTGGCCGTGTCACTTGAATGTGACACCCTCCCCCTAAGAGGGTTCGACTCCGACTTACATGTTGCAATGATTTTATCCTAAATATTTTTGATGTTACAAATATTAATAAATGTTCTATCCAAATAATTTTCTATCACTCTCCAAAATTTTCGTTAATATTAACAATTATATTTGTATACAACATATCACCATCAATTTAATGCTACATGACATTAAAACTCACATTAAATAGAATATATTTAAACCTTTTTTTATGATGAAGATTGCGGTTGTATTCAATTAATGCTATTTGTTATCATGTTATGCTTGCTTAACATAGTTAAGATTTTGATTAGCTGATTTATTAGCCACTCAAGCACAAAAAGACAGAATTATGAAATCAAACTACATTTTCATTATTATAACAAGATAACATGTCAAGTTTAGATCGTTTAATTACACACATTACCAATCATATTTTTTCACCCAACCGTCTGGAAACGGGTTGTCAAAAGCATTCATCCAAAACCCGTCCTCTCTCACCAGCCAATAACATTGTTCGGATCCACGCATCTTAAAACACTCATATCGAATTGTATCATCAAAAACAGTATAATTTTGTTGATGTGGTTGCCAATAAAATACCGTGTACCAATGAGTGCTTCCAGCAAACTTCTCACAAAAATCCCACGCAAAACTTTCATTTGGGCCCAAGTTGTGAGGTCCCAAATCGGCGCCATCTTTCGATGTCGGGTAGACTACACACTACAAGAAATCTGTGTTTTCCCGACAACACCTTTCCCGACAACAGGAGTTGTCGGTAATACCACTCTTTTCCCGACAACAGGTCGTCGGTATAGGGTAAACTAAGATTCTTTAAATGATGAATACAAGTGGCATCAGGTGATTGGTGGGTTAAACCTACACGCGTTGAAAAAACTTTTCCCGACAACAGGTTGTCGGGATGGGTAAAAAAATTTTCCAATTTTGTTTTATTTTTAATTACCTAATAACAGAAAAAAAGAAAATGAAAATGAATATTTTATATCCCGACAACGGGTTGTCGCGACTAATTTTAAAGTTTTTTTTTCCAATTATTTTTTATTTTTAATTACCTAATAAAAGAAAAAATAAAAAAGAAAATGGATATTCTCTATCCCGACAACATGTTGTCGCGATTAATAATCAAGTTTTTTTTTGTTATTGTTCAGTTAAGAAAATAAAAAAATACTAATAAAAAATATACTTTTCCCGACAACAGGTTGTCGGGAATACTCAAATAGTTTTTATGATTTATTTTTGTTTACTTATTATAATTAGAAAGTATATATTTTATTATGTATGTATGTAATTTTATGGATGTGATTTCAATTATGTAAAAATGTATGTATGTTTATGTATG
>WOUH02000022.1:3368120-3394385 GCA_009936405.2 Stevia rebaudiana | reverse complement strand
GAAGAAGACGACCGCGTCAGTCGCGGTGGTGGCGACGGGGTGAAGGGGCGACGGGAGAAGGGGCTGTGTCGTGAGTCAGGGAGGAGTCGACGTTGGAGAGGAGAGTGGGGGCTTCTTTTTTCTCCATTCAGCGTTTTCATATTACTGAACCATTCAGATCTAAACAAACAGGACCTAAGTTTTTCGTGATCGAACGAAAGAACTTTAACTCGTATGACTATAATTTCATAATATTATTTTTGAATTTTACGAAGTATCGTTTTAAAATCTAAACGCTTTCCGTTTACCCCACACACAATCACGACAAATCAAGCTTGGTTGGTAATGTGGAAATAGTATGATGAATGGTCCAGTATCCTCTTTTGCTTTGCTTTTAAGTCTTAAATGTAAATATTAAATAACATAATATGATATATTGGACAAAATTATTTGAGGACAAGTGTTCTTTTTTTACAAGCGTTTGAAGTATAACGATATCAATGTGTGTAATAAAGGTTGTCTTTTTTAAATGGATAGGGGTTCATATCAAACATAGGAGTAGTTTCAGAGGATGTGATAAGAAGAAAATTTGTTTACTTTTTATTTTACATTAAATTTACTCAAAGTGTAATTAATAATCCCAAATATCTTCAATAAAAACAAAATGAAAACTGTTCTACTTTCTTAAGATAATAATATTGACAAAACAAAACTGTACCATTCGATTTATATCACTTTCTCATGGTATACAGTTTAACATGATTCATCGTTCACACCTTTATTATAGTTCCATCATTTTGTTTGATGACATTTTCCAGCTAACCATTCATTATAATTGACTTATATAATGTGTATCTTCTTCGTTTACCTTACTTTTACATGTCATACATTTTCTCAAGTACTTTTCAAAAAGTACAACTTAAACTTTTTTTGCTTTCTTTTTATTTATTTTGTCTTGGATTTCACTGAAGTACGTATTCAATTAATAAATTAAAATAATCACATTAACAAATCTAAAAAATCGATATAAATAGCTCACGGGATCTAGAATTGTCGAACAAATTTATTTACGTGTGTATGAGTGGAATTAGGTTTTTTTTCTTAATAAAATGCAAAACTATATGTGTGTGTGAAGTTGATTATTTTAAAGGTCATATCAAAATTTTAAAACACATCAGATTTAATTTGAACCAAATAAAAGCACTATTTATATTAGTCATTTACTTCGAATCATAGTTAAGTGTTTTTGTCAGCCCGTGCCCTAAGACTTCAATATAGAATTCTTCGTGTGAGCCCTAGCATACATCATGTTGGGATTAGAATGTTTAAATTTTAATGAATTCTTTTGATTTTAATATTGACTAGCTTATCATGAATGACTTGAAGTGGTATTAGTTAATCAAAGATAAATGTATGCCACAGTCATTTCTAATGCACTTTAATAAGTACTTTTGATTTAACAAATCAAGTGTTCAGAGAATCAAGATTTAGGAGACATGGTGATTAAGATCACAAGAGTGTTTGGAATCAATAACAATACTAAATATAACACATTAACTAAGTCATATAAAACATTAAGTAAGTTAAAGACTAAGAACGAAACATCTAAGTTACACATTACAAATATACTTGGAACAAATAAATTAAGTTTTCAAAAGGGTGGTAAATCTTGTTTCAAATTTGAACAAGGTGCCATCAGTCGATACAAACGACCGTGACACTACTATTAAGTTTTTCTTGACTTTTTATTCCATAATATATATTACACGGAAATACATCAAATAGGAAGCTTACACACACAACATTACAAAGTGAGCAATAGAAGCATTGAAGACTACTAGTAATACATAGAAACAAAGACGCTTAGCATAGTAGTAGATCTCCACCAAACAAAGAAAAAAGAAGAAACACACACTACTTTGTGGGCTTATAAATAGAATCAGTTTTCTAGACTTTTAAGATAACCCCTTTGCTCTAAACCCTTCAAATAATGAAATTAATTATATTCTCTTGACTCTAAGCACATATTCAACCATCTTGTTAATATTTAATCAAAAGTTAAAAAGTGAGCAAGCAAGTAAGAAATCTACAACATCGATATATTCATTCTTTTGTATATTGAGGGAAATACACTACTACTTGTACTAGTTGTATATATATTTGTGATATTTGAGTGGTTATAGTTGTATAAACTTTGTAGTCACAATCTTGATATTATATAAGAGTTGGATGTGTATTTGGGTTAGTTACTATCTCGACGTAGTGGCTTGTTGTATTGGGCAGGGAACTAATATCTTGAAAGTTGATTTGGTTGTTTGGTTTCACTATATCAATATAGTGAAAGAAGTGTAAAGCTAGTTACATAGGTGGCTAGTGGTGATCACTTCATTAATATAGTGAAAGTAAGGTTGCTTAATCAACACCAACTTAAACATCTTTATATAAATCAGTTGTGTCACCTTCTTCCCTTAACTTTTTTACTTACTTGTTTGTTTACTTATTATAATCTTTAGTTTGCTATCTTGAGTTATAGTAAGAGTTTTAAAAGGTAATTAGCAAGATTTAATTAAGAAAAAACTATTCAACGCGCCCGTTCTAGTTTTCTACACATCGCACTTTCTAGCTCTGTCTCTCCCCCATTTTATCGGTTCATGGTCATCAACAAATTGCAAAGGAAATTGCTTTTTCTACACTCAAATTCAAGAGTTAATCCTTGAATTTTAAAGTAAGTATTCTTCAACCGGTGAATAGCAGCGGCAATGATTGTTGGGGGAGTTTAACTGAGAGAGATAATAAAAGAAGTAATTTGGATTGTTTATTATGAACACATAAGAGAAGGCATGTTCTTTAAAAAACTTAAAGATCCACACACGCAAAGAATTAAAGAGAGTGGATAATCGTAAAGAAAAAACCAACCGTAAAATAGGTTTATTAAACCTCAAAATATCTAAGCAACTACTTATTAGCTTGAATGATTGAGACCGTAGCTTGAGATGGTTGTAAGTAGTTTTTGTAGAGTTTCAATAGGCATGATCAATCCAAAAAACAGTTAAACCCATCGTGATATATTGTTTTCATAATGTGTATAAGGCTTGCTATCAGAATTATTCTATATTTATCACGTTTAAACATAAGTTTTTCAATTAATATTATTTTTTTTATCAAATGCAACACATTCGAAAGAAACTATGTTAGAAATAAATATTGCGAACATTTACACCTTACTTCAATTTTAAGATCACATTCTTAGAAAGACAAAACACTTCATTTTTACACATTAACAAATTTAGATTTAATTTCATTTATAAATTTCCAAATAAAATAAAATAAAATGAACTAAAAAGATACACCATCTTTCTATTTATTTTTGTAGTTGTTTGATGTCTCATTTTCCTCTCAACAAATTGAAATTGTTGTTGTAACATACAATACCATGAGCCCCACCTTACCAGATCAAGACCCTTTCACCCTCTATAAAAACCATCTTTGTTCCTCTCACACTCTCATTATACTTCCACCTTACATCACTACTTTCGTGTACCCAAGGTTTACGTTAGCATACATTACCAATCTACGGCGCAGGTTAAGGGTTTACTCTCCTTAACGTACACCATGGATCGCAAAGCCGCCGTCCTCACGGCGTTCATCTGCATTGTCTTCTCCTCCGTCGGCGGTCAATCTCCGGTCTCCTCCCCCACCGCCACCCCTGCTCCACCAACCACCACCACTCCACCACCCACCGCATCTCCACCAACCACCACCACCACTCCTCCGCCGGTCAGCACACCCCCACCCGTCGCCACTCCGGTAAGCGCACCGCCACCAGCTACTCCTCCTCCCGTCGCTTCACCACCGCCAGCCACCCCACCTCCCGTCGCTTCACCACCACCAGCCACCCCACCTCCGGCCGTCCCACCACCTGCTCCGCTAGCTTCCCCTCCAGCTCCGGTCCCGGTTTCATCACCGGCTCCCGGTGTAACTCCAACCGTTGCCCCATCTCCTTCAACTCTAAGCCCACCTGAACCTCCCACCGGATCTCCTTCGCCGGCACTCTCCACCGATCTGTCTCCGGCGCCGGCAGCCCCCGATGTGGTAAGTTTATTGTAAAAAAAGCTAATAACTCACTCACCTTCTAATGTTACTTTAAATCTACATATTATGTCTCTAATTGTAAATATTATTTCCACAGTTTAGAACCGGTAACCATCGGTACGTGTTAAGTACAACCCACTTGCTAGATCTGATGTTCTTACTTTAGTCACATGACTATGTGTGTTAATATTATTGGTCTGATCTGCTGAATACCGGTCTTGTTGCTATCAGATCTAAACAATTCTATATGCAATTGTGACGTTACATTCACTTTAATGTCATTTTCATAACAAAACATCGTTAGGTTCCAGATGATTTTAAATCTGGGAGTGGGGTTTGTGAGGTTCCAGATTTGAACATGCGTACATTAGCCATGGGGTTGAATGTAGTAAGTATTTGGTAACGTTAACCACTTCTCGTGCTTTGGGTTTTACCTCTGGGGTAGTGATCACGTGTGTCTTGTTTTTTATGCATCCAAGGTTACATAATTACAAATGACAATAAATGACATGTTTTGTCAGCTTGTACAATTTATTTATTAACATTCCTAAACAATAAATGCCCTAAATGGATTTTATTTTAATATCCAGCCTTAAGTTTACTCATCACAATGGGTTAGTTGCATAGCTTCCGGATCTGGATCAGTAGATCCTTTTGGGTTGGATACATTTCTGTGTGCAATTTATGACCCAACATGACCCGAAACACAAAGTTAAAAGTGGCAGTGTTTGGGTTGTAAACGAGTCAGACACAAGTTTGACTTGTTTAAGTTATCGTACCAAAAATGTTAACAATTAGAGAGGGTAGGTTTTTGACCCATATATCAAAATGATATATAGTTTTGTTATTTTTCAAATAATTAAATTATAATTGCTTATCATGTTAAGGGTGCATGTTGTATAATTCGTATTATTGAACTCTTTGTATTAATTCATGTTAGGCGTGTTGTGTTTTATAGCTTGATTATCGAACACGCTTGTTTTGGTATTGGTGTTTTAAGTAATTGATACTTTAAACATGTAGCGCTCATGTTCAATAGTTGTGTTATGTTGTGCTTTACTTATTTAACAAAATATGACACATTTTGCTAGCCATATGACTTACTCTACCTTCAAGAAATTTATAAATCAAGGTGATAGAAAATAAAAGACCAAATCATGGAGACACCCATGATAAAAAGTTACATTATTGACCCTTAAAATCTTACACTTTTATAAATAATCTACAAGGACACGATGTTTTTAAAATTGTGCAACACTAAAGGCCCTTATGCTCTTGGTATTTTGATCCTTTTTTGCTTGTATATGAATTGAAATATGTTTTTGAGATCTTACATTTGAAATTGATGATACAGAGTGGTGTGGCGAAGATGGCATCTGCGGTTGGAAGCATTGTTCTTGGATGGGCGGTTGTTTACTTGGTACTCTAGATATGTATATTTATACGTTGATGGGTCGGGTTTCGGGTCGAGTGGATGGTTGAGAGTTATTGCATTGTATTTGGAATAGCAATATACATTCTTTTTGGAGTTGGGAAGATGCATTTTCTTGTAATTTTGATTGTGATATTGTTCGACTTGACTACTATTATATTGTTTTGATTTATATGCCATTTCTTTGCAAATCATTTTCTTTTGTTTTGAAAAGCAAAAGTTGTTTGAGTACTTGGATGATGATGTTGTAAATTATCATATTACATTATGAAGTGTGATTATTAAAATCTGATGTTAATATATTTGATTTAGTTTTATTTATTTATTTTTTTGAACGGCTGGAAGATTTTATAAAAACCACAAAGACACACCGAACTAGCAAGATACTAGTTTGATGGATCACAAATTACAACACTAGGTTGAAGACTCAAATTACATTAGTCCTCCAAACTCAAACTACTTATCTTTCTCTCTTTCAATTCTTATCCAAAGAAAACTGTAGCTTTTCATGTACTTAGACAAGTTTGTAGATAGATGGTTGTGTCCCATTGAAAATCATTTCATTCCTATCTTCCAAATGCATCAAATGGACATTATATTATCGCGTGTGCGATTTCCTTCCTGAGGTTAAAGATCATTGGTAGAGTTTTATATAGGATGAACAAGTTTTGTACTCTGAAAGCGAAAACTGGTGAGATCTTACAAAAACCTCTGAAAGCGAAAACTGGTGAGATCTTACACCAGTGGGCTAATATTTGCCAAAGGGAGTTTGAGAAACACTAAGCGGTAATTGATATAACGGGCATTCAAGAGTAGGAACCTGAATATTTGATTTAGTTATCAAAGGCATGTCCTGAAAAACAATATATGGGTACAATGATACTCTTCATAGTTAAGAAATTATCATTCGTTACAACTGATTTTGCCTTGTAATTTTCCTCAAAATTAACATTTAAGAAAGAATCACTTCCATAAAACAAACTCATTCAAGTCAAGATGGTGATAATTATCATCATCATCATCATCATCATCATACTCAGTATATCTCATCTAAAGGTAGGGTCTGAGGAGGGTAATCTTTTGGTCAAAAATTAACTTAGATTAATTTTCGTTATTACAAATTATATTATGTGAGGAAAAGTGTTTTAGGCGATTACTCAGTAAATTTATGATCGTTTCTGTTGTTATATTCCAAAATATCCCCAAATATCTTTAGAGATAATTCAAAATACAAAGTAAATCAAGTAATTGGAAGCAAAGATTTTTAGCGAGGAAAGTCCTTAATCCTTACAGATTGCCGGGATAAAACCTCGGACAAGTGACCAAAAAATCACTTGTCTAGTCAATATTATTAAGTAGATCAAACAATTACAATACTTAAAACAAACCGAAGGTTAATGATAAAGTGTATGCTGAAAAATGAACTAGTGCTTGATCGGAAATGAAAGTAAACTATGATCGTCGAAAGAAGCTGCAAAACAGAGATTAGTCGAGAGAGAAAACAGTGTGCGCGTTGTGTGTACTTAGGAGTCCCTCGGTTATGTTTTATATCAAAATAAATTACAATGGTAATAGCCTAATTATATCCCGGATTATTCGGGATTAATCCTCCTTCTCATTAAAAGACTTCGTCTTCGAGTGTCAGCTCCAGATCCACTTTTTGCGGGGGTCATTCAAATAACTCCCACGTTCTTATAAACGTGGATAAACCTTCCTTGTAACCGTTAGCCAAATACTTCGAATACTCGCATTACTTATATCCTCAAATATCCTGAGATATTCTTGAATAAGTTGACCTGCATAACTTAATTCAACTTGTCAATAGATACAATATAATATTTCGAAGTATCCTTAAATATGTCTAGATATCCTGAAATATTCTAGCCCTAACAGGTAAGATGAAAACAAGTCTTACCTCTACCCCGTAGAAATAGAGAGGCTGCTCTCAGTTAGATCTTCGGCTCATGATGCCTGATTAACCGTCAACCCAACACTTTTAACGTTATTTTCATAAAATAAGTAAAATAATGTTAAAACTATTACAATTTTACTTTTCCCCACTCGAGGGTCTACACACACACACATACATATATATATATATATATAATATATAAGGATTATATGTGCGCTCCACAAATGGGGCGTAAGATAGTGATGATTATATGATGCTTATTTAAGATAGATGTATGAGTGGTAAAATTCTGAAACTAAAACTTTATAATTAAGAGTCATGGTACATAACATTGTGAAGAACATGTTGAGCTTGGTATAAGTAAAAGATCTTAGATTATAGATCAAAAAAATGATTTTGTCTTGATTTGGTTGGGTTGAAAGTGAACCTAAAATCTACCAAAAACATGTCTGTAAAACATCCTTAAAGGCCATCAAAAGTGAAATGATATCAAACTTTTTTAACAATATTTTTACTTTAAATTCTATCTAATCTTGTTTATGTTAAGACTTGCACCTCTACCACTTTTATATAGAACAATCACCGATGCCACTAGGCTATATATATCAATTTTACATAACCATATAGAAGATGGATTTTCATGCGGTTGTAACAAACTTTAGTATAGCTGAATATATAAAAAGAACATAAATTTAGATGATAGTATTTGTACATATAAGAATATTAGTGATCAAAAGGTGCATACAAGCTAAGATCTACGTGAAAGTCCATCCAAGTGAAGTGATATTAAGTATGTTCAAGAGTCGTGACACAGTCAGCTCGGGCTTGAGCTCAAAATATACGAAAACAAAACTCGGGTAACGGGTAATGCGTACTTGGGAAAATCATAATTCGATAGAAAGATTAAAGGGTCTTGGAGAGAGGAACGAAGATGGATGTATGTACGGGTGTGAATGACCCAAGTTGGCTCATGAAAAGCTCTAGATCGGATTAGTAGAAAGATGATACGAGCCGAGGTAGAGCTCTGACATATGGCTCATTTACATATTGAGCCGAGCTAGAGCTTCACAAGTTGAGCTCGAGCCGGCTCGCGAGCCTAAAGAAGCCTTTCTTTATATCGTTTATTAATCTAACAGCTATATATCTATATGAATAATTATTTTTATATATAATATCATAATAAAAAAAACTTGAACCATATATATTAAACGAGTCGAGCTTTTGAACAAAAAATTTAATCGAGTCGAGCTCGTGCTCAAACTTGAGCCCACTTAAATTAAAACAAGCCAGCTTGAGCCTTATCAAGCTTGGGCTCGTCTCCACTCCACTCCACAGTTATTTTGAAACTTAGGTGAATTCTAAAGGGGAAAGGCAAGAGAGTAATAAACAAGTTTTTATGAGTATATCAATTAGTTTCACCAACATTTTTTAAAATCAGATCACTTTTACATGGTTATCATTTTTTAAAAAACTATATCATAAATGGGGAATTTTATTATCTTTAATTTTAGTATAGTGTGATATGGTTTTTTTAAATTTTTTTTACGTGGGTCGTATTTTTGTAATTGGTCCGTGATTTTATACTTAGTCAGTATTAACGGTCTAGTGGTAGTCCATTTTCTTACAATTGTAGCATGTGATTTCTAAATATTAGTCCATGATTATATATATATAGACAATTATATCCTTACGTAGATCTTTAGCCCGTGATTTTGTAAGGTAGGCCGTAGGGGCTAGGGCTGTGATATATGTTCAGGTCATTATACACTCACTCAGATGACACATGTTAAATAATGATGGCTTTCTTTGCTTTTCACAAGTTTTTCCCTTTCTATATTAACCGTCCCAAAATGATTATCCTATTATTCATCTAAAACTCATTTTGTTTTTAACTTGTAGTTAACTATATATTTAAACATTTTAAGAGTTCGTTGCATATTGAGAAACGTTGGAGCTGCCCAAACTTCGTGTGCAACCTTAGCCTAATTAAACTCACTCCATATGCAACACTCACCTACCTCTTAATCATTTCTTTTGCCACCTTCCCTTTCACTATATAACGCACTCTCTTCTTCACTCTCCGATAACTTAGCTATAGCCTATAGCATACCCCCTCTACTTTTATTTTTCCATATTACACCCTTTTATTTTCTGAAAACTTTCAAAACCAACCCTGCATTGACTCTTTTTTAGCTTTTAGTCATTGAGTTGAGTTTCAATTTCGATTACTAGCCCAAAAAACCAAATGAAGAAAATTTGGTTGCTTGGAGTTCTCCTTTCGCTACTTCTAGCCTCTTCTTTCCTTCAACCCTCATGTGCAAATATGCAAGGTATTCATCTCTACGTGTAACTTTCGTTTCTAGGGTTATTTATATACAATCAAACTTATCCTCTTATTTTATAAAAGTTCAGATATATTTACCTCTAATAAAACATTCAGAAAAATGTCACATGGCATTTTCTCAAAGTATTAAAATTTTATGATTTATTTAATTTAATCATTATCAACTCATAATTGGATAGTATTGATTTTAAAATATATTAAAATTTCAAAATTATTTAAATATAATATTATCTAAATATTTATGCTACATATTTAAAATATATAGTAAAGTGTAGTTTTCATCCATGGGGTTTGCAATGCTTAACAGTTTTAGTCTACCATTAACAAAAATCATCCCTAACGTTAGAGATAAAAACTGTTAAGTCTTACAAACATCAGGGACGATAACACAGCTTACTATGTTTAAAATTTAAAATTTACTTTTATTTTATTTTTATAATTACTAACTAAATTTAAGGAATTTTATATTTAGACAATTTTTATTGAATAATCTTAAAACTCAAACTATAATTTATAAGCATAGAAGTGTCAAACATCAATATATTTTGAGTTTTTGCAACATAATAACTTAATATATATATATATACAATGTTTTAATGAAAAAAAAATGGTTGTTGATTAAGTAACTTCGTGTAGTACATGAGTTTTAAGCTAGTGATCTTATATATAAATATTGTTTTTTTTACTTTTATAACGTGTAATTAAGTGTTATATTATCTAGTACCATAATTAAACCTCCATTTATTATAATTTTTAATGTACTTGATACATAAATGATCAAGATGATGCATTTAAAAATAATATGCAACAATAATAAAAGTAATAAACAGAATCATAATATTGTAATTTATGTTATGAAATTTGCGTTTTTAAAAGTTCTTATCGTAATTAACCTTATGCAATTATTATTGCTCATATATTGTTACACATAATGAGACAATTATTTATTTATGGGACACTTATATACGAACCGGAAAAGTGTATTGTGCAAACAGGTGCAAGGGAAGGTGCTCGAAATCAAGATTTCCAATCAAATGCATTAAGTTCTGTGCGATATGTTGTGAAGCATGCAAGTGTGTGCCTTTGAACATGTACGAGAACAAGCACGATTGTCCATGCTATAAAGACAAGATGATCAAAGGCAAATTCAAATGCCCTTAATTAGATATATTTCAATTTCATTTTTTTTTAATGTAGTGGGCTTTATTGTCTTTTGGGTTACTAGTAATTAATAAATGAGCTTCATTTTCAAGTTTATATTTGTTATTCCATAGGGGAATGTGTGGCTTGTTGAGGAACAACTAATGTTATTTGGGTCTAATTAGGGTTACTTTTAATAAAGAATTCAATATTATTTGTCTAAAAGATTGGTTTAAATGTGTAAAATTTTCACATTAAGAGATTAATAAACATAAAGAGATCCGGCCGGAATGCTACTCTTTTCAAAGAATATGAGAACAAACATATGAATAGTTGAAATCAGTGTCTCATTAATATATATAATATATTGTTCGATAGACAATCATGTTAACATGCATATTCAGAATGAGGTGTAATTAACTAGATTCAATAATCAGAAAGCAGGTGCTTAAAGGGTCAAATTAAACTATAAAATTAAACCACATGCATAAAACATGTAAATTAAACTAACAAACAAAATTCACCACTAATTTCAAGTTTATATATCCACCGACTCGTTAAACTGCAACAACAATTGCAACTTAATTAAGAAAAAACAACCTAGATAGTTACTATAGTACGACACATATCTTATAACAAACACATGATTCACTTCATTACTTCAACTTAAGCATCATTCCTACAGCCACAACACAATAAAACAATTAGTGGTGATAATAATTAATTAGTGGCACAACACAACTAGCTTATTCATGCATTAGACGACCCTCGCGGTTTGCTGTTTCTAGCCAATGCAAGAACCCTCTTCCCGTGTGGATGACTATGCAAATACGCGTATTCTTTCTGAACTTTATTGATCATCATCTCCTTCAAAGATCCCTGCATTATATCAGAATAAATATGTTATAAACTTATAAAAGTTATAATAAGTTGTATTAAAGTTCAATTTTTGTGACTTGTGATCAAACCTTTGCAATTTGTAGCACAGATTGGGCAACATAGTTTCCAAAAGGATGCTGAATAAGTCCTAAAAAGTTCGGACTGTTAATAATCTCGCGTATGATTGGTGTCGATTGTTCATCTGGAGCATCTTTCAAACACTTCTCAACAACATTACTTGCATACTTGTTCATCGCGAGGTTGACAAAATTTCCAGCAAGTTTTTTCATTATATGAACAGTTATTTCTGGTATCCGCATTCCTAATATGTGTTGCACAACATAATTCCTGAAATTTGAAGTAATATATAAGATTAGAACAAATTATAATCAACATTTAACAAGTCTATAACATTAGAAGAAGAGTGACAAACCCATAAGGATGTTCAGATAATTCGAGTGCATTCTCTATGATTTCAGTCATTAATCGCTCTTTAGACGCTTCATCCGCGTGTAATACGCATAGTTGTAACACGCAGCATCCACTTTTATCGGTTGCAATGTCTAGACAATTGTCAGCTACCACATTGAGAATTGGCTACAACATCACATTAGTTAACTTTAAATCAATTTAAGATCATATCAAAAGTTCAAAACTACACTTAAAAAAACATGTAAAAGTAAAGAATTATAACCTATTTAAACATTACACTATGAGAAAGATAAAGATATGATTGATATACCTGGACTTCATCAACATGGAATGATTTCAAGCAATGTTGAATGACATGATGACCATTACTGTTCTTTGTCAATGTAAGTGTGATTCTTCTAAGAGCTGATACCATCAACGACCGATGTTCTGCAGTTTTGAGAAGTTCAATCAATTTCTGCATTGCTCTAGTCCTGAAACAAGAATCCATTGATTAGTATATATAGTACTCATTTTAATTCATTAAGTTATGCAAGAAAATGACTAAATGGATAGTTTAATACCCATGAGAATTGAGGCAAATGTTGGTGAGATTGTTATCATCACTAATCAAAGAAACAACAACATGTGTCATTTGTCTCTCATTGCACACTTTGAACAGTTTCTGAGCAAGATAATTCATCGATGCATCAGTCATAAGTTCAAAAATATGATCTTTAACTTCATTAAAGATCATCTCAATATCTTCTGGCTTTCCTCCTTCACACTTTGTTTGCAAGAATTGACAGCCTTCTTGATCTTTAGCAACCATACATATCTTCCCTCTAATATCTTTCAAAGATACCGGAAACTTGGTTCGTTTAAGTTGCTGCCTTGATTGAAGAAGATGACTGTTAATCGGGTCCGCGATATCAATAACATTATTGAAAGACATTGAGCTCAAACCGCGGTTATCTCGATTATGTGGGTTGCAGCACATATCATAACATATGGTGTTCCGGTTAACCGTAATGGGTTGAGAATTGGCCAAGAAAGATCGGGAATGGTGGTTCGGTGATGATATATTAAGTCGGTTGAAATCAATTTCAAGATTCCGGTCACTTAGGGTTTCAAGAAAACCATTTAAAGATGATTGATGATCAAAACCTGCAAGTCCAGGATGCAACTGATCAGGGTGACTCGAGTTGCAGCGGGAGTATGGATTAAACTCATTAAACTCCGGTGAGAAAGATGGATACCGATCGGAATAATCAAGAATCGAACGGACGGGATTAATATTCGCTCCAAAGTGGCTATTCATCGCCGGCTGTCGTCTTTGTTCCTTATTCATGTAAGCGAAGCCACCATCATCAATCAGAAATCCGCCATTAACGTTAAGATTCTGCAGTGAAGAACTCATCACAGTGGTGTTCAACGGTGGCTGCTGGTGGCTGTAAAAGTGATCATCTTTAACAAAGGATCCGCTATTCACGGTGGACGATGACGGCGTAAAGATATCATGATCGCTAGGGTTTTGACCGATGAACATCGGGTCAAACTCTCCTCTCATGAATAATGGATTGTTCTCCATGGGAATTGTTTAGTTTGTAACTGAAATCCGAAAAGAATCAAGAAAGGTTTTGTAGGAGAAGATATTAAGAGAGGTTTCAATTAATAAGGAGGAGAGAGAAAGTGTGTTGAAGAGGGAGAAATACTCGCGTATGAATACTGATAACTTATCATGCATGCAAAAATATTCTAAATGATAAATATTCGAATGAATTGTAATTAGCTCAAGTTTCTTAAGTTATATCTCATTCAATGTATATCTTCTTAGTTAAATTGTAATATAAACCATATATAATTTGACTAGAAAAAATTCCCATTGGCTATTTAAGATATACGTATATATACACGCGAGGATTTCTATATTAATTAAATACATACCATATGCGCCGTTAAAAAAAAATACATACGGTATGCGGATAATCACATTACTTAACCTTTAACTTTCCACTGGATATCTTTTTAAACATCATAGGATCTCGCGTGCTAGCAACCGGAAACCGGATGATGTAGCAAAGATCGATTCCTCGACCTCCGTGAGACCGTACCCCCTGATAAGCGGGAATCGGATGGAATCCGTAAACCCTCTCCCCTCCTCAGGTTTGAACCGGTGACCTCTATCCGAGGTGCACTTTCTTCCCATCACAGGAAATTGCCCAGAGCAATGCTCTAGACAAGATTTGAACCTAAGACCTCCAAAAAAAAGAGCCCAAGTCCACACCTCATCTTAACCACTTGAGCTAGAAATTACCTCGGGTCTCTAGCTTACAACATATTTCGGAAACCCATACTTTAATATGTTCATTTAGGAATGAAAAAAATGCTTGGTATAGTTAATTATTATTGATATTGTCCGATAGTGATGGTAAAGTACTAGTACTGTTTTAGAGTCTCATTTAACGAAAGAAATGAATAATATTTGTGTTGATGATTTTTTTAATGAAAGGGAACATAAACTAAAAAATATGTGTGTTTCTGAGTTAATAGAGAATGATTCTAACAATACCAAAGGAAACTGAAATATATTTGTAGCCTAATTAAAAAAAGTGTGACCATAAGTTTATTGTTCTTGACCTTTCGTCTAGCCATTTAGCACATATATAGAAATTAAGCATATACCGCACTCGTAATTTTAGTAACACATCTCTTCATCATGAATTTAAGGAGTTAATTATGTTAATAACAATATAAGGTTAATTAAAAGAGGGAAAGAAAGAGAGAATAACATATGTGATGAAAAATATATACAAACATATACAAAGTCAACTTCGATAAGGAGGATCGACTTATTGAGGCTATTGTCTTTGCCCCTTCCGTTGATCTCTTGGTCTCGTGACACCATCAGACACATATGCGACATATGAAGAACATGATATCACAACAAAGCAATCTGGTTGCAGGTTTTAACACCTATGAGACGGTGGACTTGCCTCTTAACTAGATTCAACGATCGATTGCTATTGGATCCAGTGAAATGTCGATGTTAACATTATTTTTCCAACTGTTACTACAAATGTTTAAAGCTCCTTTTTACCTACCGAAGTATTGTGTGAAGCAAGTTATAAACCATTAATTTTAGTTAAATAAACGAACAAAAACAAAGGTCATGTAATTATTTGTGTTCGTGAACATAAGAACATTTGTTAGTGAGTTCAATTTATGTTCTTTTGTTTATTTAATTAATTACTTAAATGTGTTTTATGTCTCTAAATTTCAAGTGTTTAGTATATTATCCTAACTTTTTATGTATATGATTGTTATTTCAGTTAGACCTAATTTTTTTTATGATATTAAGTGTTAAACTCATATTAATTAATATTTAATTAATGTTATTAATATATTTAATGTTTGTGATTAATTAACAATTTTGTTGGCTTATGTATTATAAAATAGGAGGAATGATCAAATAGGAAGACAAGGTAAAGACAAGCGAAATGTCATTCATGTAAAAACCTATTTGTTGACTTTTTTGAACATTTTCCCACTTTCTTGAAACATTAATAACTTTTTCATATGACATTATTTTTTTATAAAATTTGCACAATAAAAACAAGTGTTTTTTCCTCTTTAATTATAGTACCACTGTGATATACTTTTTTTAAATTTAAAAAAATCTAGTACGGTGATATATTATAAAAGAATATAGTACAAAAAACTATATATACATCATACATGTACTGTATTTGCAAAATAACTAGATTTACATGTACTGTATTATTAGATAACAAGATATACATGTATTGTATTCTCAAAACAACTATATCTATACTGTTGGAGTAGTTTTCAAGTTGGACCCGAGCACATGGGCCCAGCCTAAGTGATATAGACAAGTCGGTTTATATCTAATGGGATGCTAAGATATAGATTAATTGGTCAAGATAATTCCTAGGTTTAAGTATTAGAAGTTGAGTCTAATTATGTAACTTGGGGATCAAGGTTCTTTAGTCTATAAATACCAAACCAAGTCTTAGGGTTTAGGAATGAGCTGTAATTGAGTTTTGAGTAAGTTTCTCAGTTATAATAATATTTGATAGTTATTCCAAATCTATCATGTTCTTGTTTATTATTGACCCTGTGCCTTTATATACATGTATTGTATTTTCCAAATGATAGATATACATGTACTGTATTCTCAAAATAACTAAATGTACATGTACTGTATTTTCAAAACAATCAGATATACGTGTACTGTATTCTCAAAACAACTAGATATACATGTACTGTATTCTCAAAACAACTAAATATACATGTATTGTATTATAAAATTTTTCCTTTGCCGTCTTAAAAAAAAAACTATATTTTTTGTACTAGATTAGTTTGTACTATATTCTTTTGTATTAAATATTTTTTATGTTTAAAAAAAGTATATAACCATGGTACTCAAATTAAAGAGAAAAAGTAGTTCATTTTTATAGTGCAATTTTTATAAAAAAAAAAAGTAATGTTGTATGAAAAAGTTATAAATGATTAAAAGAAGGTGGGTGGAAATTTAAAAAGTCAAACAAGTGGGTTTCCACCATTACCCTTTTCTTTCTTTATTCATTTGTATTTGAATTCCCTTGAATCTTAAACATTGATTAAGCAAATGGGCCGAGATTTGTTCCTATTGTTTTTAGGTACAATTATGTTTTTAGCGGATCCAACCTCTATAAAATAGAATATGTCGTAGAACCGTTTATAAACAATTATATTTTCTTAACGAACGAGCACGAACAAAATTTTCATTCAGTTAGCGTTCATATATGAACTGTTCATGAATAAGTTGAATGCTTAATGTACAAAAATGAACAAGGATTCATTCTTTTCCTTTACAACCTTATTTTTAAAACTACAATAAGGTATGCACGTACAATTGTACACTAGTAATAAGAACAGGAAATAGACACCGATAAAGGGGATTGATAATATCTACAAGTTAGAGCTGGAAATCAAAGAATAGTGTATTCCACATCAAATGGATGATTAGTTGCGTAAATGAATTTAGGGAAAATCACTAAAATAGTCAAGTTGACCAAAAATTTATCAAAATGACTATCAGGCTCCAATAGTGTCTAATGCTTGGAATCTGGCAAAATTTTTGCTAATGGAACCAGCAGGCTACAGGGTAGCCTAATGGTTGGAATCCGACAGAATTTTTGTAAATCATTTTTGAAAAGACGTGTTGTTTTTTAAAGTGATTATGATATATTTTTTTTGTTGAAGCTGTAAACACGGTAAGAATTAACACATAATAAATGAGAAATGTGACTTCTTCGGGGTAAAACAAAAAGATTGACTTATTTTTGGTAGATTATGGTTTCAACAGTTTTCAAACACACGTGTATTACCAGATATAAAATTGTGTTTAAGCCAAAACTAGTTTCAATTGGATGGATGGATGAACTTCAAATGAGGAAATGGATCTTTAAGTTGTATCAAACTATACAATATACACGGAACATGGTTTTCAAGTACCCTTCACAATAAATGATGTATATTTAATCTTTTAGAAAAGAGTTATACATATAGAAAGATATATATATATATATATATTTTTTTGAAAATTATAATAGAAATGAAAAGTATTTTATATTTATTTCAATTAGGTTACTCATATTTTTTTATTTTTATTACATCACTTATATGTTTTTTCTTATTCCAATTGTGTTACTTTATATTAAGAGGATGTTATAGTCTTATACTTTTATCTACAACATTATAAAATATTATTGTAATTTTTTTATTCACATAATCAATCACCATCTTTTAAAAAAAGTAAAAAAATAAAATAAATTTTAAATGACATAATAACTCAATGTTGTAGTAAAATGAAGTAACTGAAACAAGAAAAAAAAGTATAATTAACTTAACTAAAACAAAAAGAGTACAAACAATTTAATTATAACACAAAAAAAAGTTTGATTATATTTTTATAGATTTCCCCTTTTATATTTTCACCGTATAAAAGCACAAACACCATTGATCAACTCCACATAACATATTTTTTTAGAATAAGAAACAAGACATATCTCCATAATTCCAAAAAAAAAAAAAAAATCATATTACAATTTGATATGAACAATGTAATAAACCCTATATAATATTATTATTCATTTCTAGAATGGAGGTAGTGACAACAAGAAGACTTTGAAAAGAAGAAAAACAGGAGTGGAAGAAGATGGAGGGAAAGGGAAAATATATCGCGCGCAGGTGATGCGAAACAATCGCCACTTTCTCTATCATCTCCATATCCAATTTTGGTAACTCACAACATCAACGCTCATCTTCCCGGAATCCTCATCGGAACCACCACCGTCACCACCGGTGACCTACTTTCTCTCTCTTACAACACTTCCAAAACCCTAGATTTGGTCGCACGCCGAATTGCTTCATCCGAAGATCTGCTTCTGTTCTTCACCAAGGTAAGCTGTTGAGCTCGTTTTGGATGGCATTATAATCTGTGTTTATGAATGTGTGTGCTTATGATGTCGTTGTATTGCTTCATTAAGTGGTGTCTAATTGCTCGTCGTTAATGTTGGTTTTTTGGAACTTGCGATGGATTTGCATGCATATTCTTTACGCATTTTGTAATTCAGAGCATTTTGAGCTACAATTTCTAGAAATTAAGTTAAATCATTGAAAAAATGAACGAATTTGAGGTTGTTGGTGATTTTGCTCATTAGTGATGATAGTTTTTCATTTTTAGGAGCTTGATTGTCATTTGTGTTGAATTAATCGTATTCTTTCAAGTTCAATGGTCAGAAAACTTCCTTTACTTTAGGTTCAAGAAATGCATACAGAACAATGTATTTGTTCAGCTCCTGCTAAAGATGTGAAACAACTTTAAATCTTTCTTTTAGGCTTACATTGTCGAACATTATGTGCTCAAAAAAACATACACAGATAAGATACTAATACATTTTTTTCCCTTTTATTATTGTAGATTTGTAGGTTGCAGAATTTCTTGTAGCATTATTGTTAAGTTTTGATCCTAAACTAAGTCATACATCTTTCAGCGTTTGAGCATCGGTTTGTGATCATGCATAATAACAACTTAGCCACCGGGGAAACTGTGTCAGATTTAAACTCAGTGTGTTCATATGATGAAAAAGTTGATAATAATCATGAAAATTCAGAAAATTTACCTAATGGTGCACCAAGAGGTCCAAGTTTTGATCAGATAAAAGCTACCGAGGAGAATGAAACCAAGGAATTAAGTCAAACACCGGGTCAACGTAAGAGGGGGCGACCCAGAAAAAACAAGATCCTGATTACTACGAGTCCGAGGTCATTACGGTCAAGATCTCAAGAAAAACCCAAAAATGAAATTATTGATTCGGTTGATGCTCCTTCACAAGAAGCAGGTAGCAAAGAACAGAAAAGAAGGGCGTTGAAGAAAAAGATGAAAGAAGAACATAATAATGAGTTTACAAAAATAAAAAGACATTTAAGATATTTATTAAATCGGATGAATTATGAGCAGAATTTCATTGATGCTTATGCTGGTGAGGGATGGAAAGGGCAGAGGTTTGTTCTTCGCCTATAAAAAAATTATTTTTGTCATATATTATCAGGATTATTTTACTTTTATGTGATTCTTGATTTACCTATTTGTAAATTGCTAATTGGTATGCAGTTTAGAAAAAATTAGACCAGAGAAGGAGCTTGAACGCGCTAAATCAGATATAAATCGTTATAAATTGAAAGTAAGAGATTTATTTAAACAGATTGATAAATCATGCGAGGAAGGAAGGATTCCAGAATCTTTATATGATTCCGATGGGCTAATCGACAGTGAGGATGTATAACATTTAATAATCATAACTTTTTTTTTAAACTTTAATATTAATTTGCATAATTTTAATTTGGCAGATATTCTGTGCAAAATGTGGACAGACAGAAGTCCGGCTTGACAATGATATTATTCTCTGTGATGGTTCTTGTGAACGCGGATTCCATCAATTTTGTTTGGATCCACCTTTGTTAAAAGAACAAGGTACCATTTCATTTTGACCCGTTTACCTACAAACGGGTTGATTTGGATTTTTATTTAATCCGTTAAATAGTTAAATTTATTTATTTTTTATATGTAGTTCCTCCTGGCGATGAAGGGTGGCTTTGTCCTGCTTGTGATTGTAAGGCTGACTCTGTTGATTTGCTTAATGATTATCTGGGAACCAAACTTGCTATTGAAGATAATTGGGAGGTCGGTTGTTTAATTAATTTAAATATTATTTAATTACACAGATGGTCTATCTGGTTTTACAAAAAAGTAACAAGTTTGGGTACCAAGGGTTAAAAATAACAGGTTTACGGTTATGTTTCCAGTATTGTTATGAGTTTGGGTATCAAGGCTAACTTCCGTTAACCTTTCCATTATATAGGGTTAAAATGACCAAAATACCCTTTGACTTTTTGATTAGTTAAAGTCGAACGGTATTTTGGTCATGTCACTATAATTTAAATGAAAAGTTAACGAATGTTAGCCTTGTTATCTAAACTCGTTACACAATTGAAATCATAAATCCCAAACATGTTAATTTAAATCGCAAACGACATGGACCATCTGTGTAAGTAACTCTTTAAATACATTCCATCGGGGCTCACTCACATCATGTATATATTTTTTATTGCAGAAGGTTTTTCCTGAAACTGTATCATCTGGGAATAAGTTGGATGATAATTTGGGGCTTCCATCTGATGATTCAGAAGATGATGATTATAATCCCGATGGTCCACAGTTAGAAGAAAATGTGGCAGATGCAGAGGATTCGAGCTCCGATGAGTCTGATTTTTCTTCTGCATCTGAGGATTTGAGGGCTGTAACAACTGCAGCTTCTGGTAACAACTTGGATGATAATTTAGGGTTTCCATCTGATGATTCAGAAGATGATGATTTCAATCCTGATAAAGTAGATTCAGATGAAGAGGGTAAAATGAAAAGTTCTGGTTCAGATTTTACATCTGATTCAGATGATCTTGGTGGTTTAAAGAATGAAGTGACATCGGTTGAAGATCAAGGGATTGATTTGTCTGAAGATAAAGAAGAGTTATTGAAATCAAATATGGAAAATGACGAATTTGGCCCCATAACTGCAAAAAGAAATGTTGAGAGGCTGGACTACAAAAAACTGCATGATGTGAGTCTGTCATCTCTTGAATGGGTTGGGTTGGGTTGCATTTGATCTCAAACTGGTCGATATATTTGCCAAATATCCACCAAAAACATAAGTAATTATGTTTAACTACATAGATGGTCCGTGTGGTTTGCGAATTTCGGTTTTATGCTTTAAATTTTGTAATGAGTTTGGGTATCAAGACTAATTTTTGTTAACTTTTTCATTAAATTATGGTGAATGGACCAGTTAACCTTTCACCATTTGACTCAAACATTAAAAAAAGTTAAAGTGGATTTTGGTCGTTTCACCTTAATTTAACGATAAAGTTAACCCTTTGTACCCAAATCTGTTAATTTTCTTAAAGACAGTTTGTGAAATCAACTCTATATTTCTATAAAAGATCAAGCCACATGAATAAGCGTATGGGTTAGAAAAATGTTATATTTTTCAACATGAGTTGACTTATGTTAATAATTTGTTTTTGGATTATTATTGTTCTAATGCTTTTTTTTTACAGGAGGCGTATGGAAATGTGTCTTCAGATTCAAGTGATGAAGATTTTAGTGATTCTGAACCACCAAGTAGAGTTAAAAAGACCGTTAGTAAAAAACAAAAAGAAAAAGAAAAAGAAAATGAATATACACCCGTAAGAAAAACCAATAAGTTAGATGTTGAAGGAACAAGTGATAAAAGTGGTAACAAATCATCAAATAGAAGAATTGGTGAAGCTGCTTCCAAGGTGTGTATGTTTATAATTCTTGTCTTTTTAATAATAATAATGATGTTGGTAAAATTCAATTTTTGTTATTTTTATTATTAAATATATTTTTTTTAATTCTTATGTAGAGGCTTTCTGAAGCTTTCAAGGAAAACCATTATCCCGACCGGAACGCGAGAGAGAATTTGGTCAAAGAATTGAATCTCACTCACAGTCAGGTCAACATCAGTATATCAAACTAATGGTCAACACAATAGACACTGTTGTTGTGTTTTGATGCATGTTATTATTATTTGACAGGTCAGCAAATGGTTTGGAAATGCGCGATGGAGCTTTAATCATCCTGAAGGGCGTAAGAAAACAGTTAAATCGCCATCTAAACCTGCAGAAAATTTAACAAAACAAGCTAACGAGGCGAGTTCTACAACTCCAAAATCTAGAAAGAGAAAAACAAGTACGGATCATCAAATGGGTTCATCAAATCAAAGCTAAAAGATAGTTACATTTCATCTCAAGTTTTGATCTTTCAAGAAGAATTTGATGATAAAACTCACCAAACCGACAACATTGATGGATCTTGAAGGTGAGTTGGATAAAGGATTTTTTTTACTTCAACTACATCATCTTGTACAAGAATTAAGGACTTTTATAAGTTGGTGAGTATAGAGTGGATTATGATCCTGGTTTTGTTCTATCTTGGTGGTGTTGTAGCGGTTTTAGTTGCTTGTCACAATCTTAGTGTTATTTTAGAAAAAAGATGCATATTTTTGTTTTATAACAAATGACATTTTTCTGAGATATGTATGCAGACTAATAAGTTTATTCATTGTAATCCAGATTATATAATAATTTAGGTGATTTTTTTTCTAAATTATGGTTAGTTTCTGAATATGGTACCATACGTGTGTTTCGTAGTTTTTGTACTATTTTGTGAGCAGGAGTGGTGTTTCTGGATTAAAATTAGCATTTAGGTTTTGTTTATATTTGTGCAAATATGATTTTGATTAAGTAGAACAATATCCTTTGTTAACTTGGAGTTTTTGACAAAAAATTGAATTGAGCTGAGACTTTGGATTGAAATGGGACTTATTTAATAAACTAGATCAAACCTTACTTTTATAGGCTAAGCTTGGTTAGGCAAGGTGACATAAATAATCTATTATCCATAATCCACTTGAATACATATTTTTAACAATTTTTACCCTTCATAACATCTAGGTAGTGTTTTGTATGAATGAATGAAGGCTGAAATGAATGAGTCATTATGTTAAGATAAAATAAAACATGTTTGGATACATTTAGGAATGGAATGTACCATTATATAAGAAATGTGATTCATTCTCTTTTAATGATTTCGTTCTTTTAATTATTTTCATTCCTTTGAGGATGAATGTTTTTTTGCATCCTTACCTTGAGGAATGATCCAATCAATGATCCAACCCATGACTCGACCAATTACCGACTCATTATCTAAACCATGACCCAACACATGACTCGATCAATGATCTAAACCATGAGCCGACCCATGACTCGAACCATAACCCAACTCGTGAACCAAACCATGACTTGACATACGACTTGACCCATGATCTAAATTATGGCTTTACCCATGATCCGAATCATGAACCAACACATGAACCGATCCACGACCTAAACAATGACCTAACCCATGACTTGACACATGAGCCAATGGTGAAGCTTAATAGGGGCAAAGGGGGGCCCATGCTCATTTTTTTGTCCGTAATGTTAATTTTACGGTCGGTAGTTAAAATTTGTTATACTTTTGCCCCTGGTAACATAATTTGAGTGTATCATATTTGCCCTCCTCTAAATTTTTTACAAGTATTAAACAAAAGAGTGCCAAAAAGACCCAAGTATCGAATGAATGGAGGGCTACGGGCGAAAACGGGCTTCCAAAATCTAAGGGTTTGTTTGGTATGAGGTAATGGAATGGACGACGAAATGGAATGGACGAGGTAATGGAATGGAAAAGGAAATGAAATGGATCATTATCTTTCCATTGTCATGTTTGGTTATCTTTGGTAATGAAATGAATCATTACTTCATGTTGTTTGATAGAAAGAAAAAGATGAAGGAATGAAATACAATTTTGGTCAGGTCAAGATTCTGGTCATTGTTGGGATCATGGATCGGGACGTGGGTCAACTCATTGGTCAGTTCTTGGTTTAGGTAGTGGGTTAGGTCATGGTTAGGGTCGTGGGTTTTGTGTCATATGTTGGGTCATGGGTTAGGTTATGGTTCAAGTTATGGGTCGGGTTATGGTTTGGGTCATGAGTTGGGTTATGGCTCGAGTCATGGGTTGGCTCATGGGCCGGGTTATGGTTCGAGTCATGGGTTGGGTAATGGTATCTTTAGTTGGATTGCTACCATGTGGGGGGGTTCATGGGTTGGGTAATAGGTCGGGCTATGGTTCAAGTCATGGGTCGGGTCATGGTTTGGGTCATGACCGGGTTATGGTTCGAGTCATGGGTTGGGTAATGGGTCGACTCATGGTTTTGATCATGGGTCGGGTAATGTGTTGAGTCATGAGTTGGATTATTGATCGGATTATTCATTCAAGGAAAGGAATGGAAAAAAAAACACCCCTCCCCAAAGAATGAAAATTTTTAAAAGAGAAGGAATCACATTTCTTATGTAATGGTACATTCCATTCCTAAGTGTAACCAAACATGTTTTATTTCATTCCAGCGTAATAACTCATACCATTTCAGCCTCCATTCATGTATACCAAACGCTACCTAAAAGTTATGGGCTATTAGGACCAATTAAAAAATAAACAAAATTGATTCATGCTTATGCCTTAATAAGCTAAGTGACTTGTGGACCAATCCAAACAAAAAACCTTAATACTTATGCCTTAATAAGCTAAATTGATTCATACTTGTGAAGGCAGAAAGCGTCAAGCACTGGAGCTACAAAAAAAGGGGGCGCATATCTGAACCGAAACATAACGACGAGAAAAAAATTATGAGTCACAAATTTTTGCCCCTGCTCGTAATTTGTTCAAGGTTTGCCACTGCCATGAGTCAAACATATAACCTGACCCATGAACATACCATAGCCTAAACCATGAGTCCGCACACGACCCATGACCAAACCATGACCCGACCCACAACATGAACCATGAGACCCACTACCCACGACCCAAAACATGAACCGACCCACATCCGGAACCATGAACCGACTCACGACCCGTCCCATGAGCTTAACACATGACCCGAACTATGAACAGACACGTAGCCCGAGCCATGAGTCGATACATGACCCACGACCTAAAGTCCCAAACCATGAACCGAAGCACCAACTGGCCCACAACGCGATTCACAACCTGATCCATGATCCGAGCAATGACGAGAACCCTCACCCGACCCATGAATTGTATTTCATTCCTTTCTCTATTAATGTTTACTAAACAAAATGAAGTACTGATTCATTTCATTACTATTGGTAACCAACATAGCAATGAAATTGTATTGATCAATTTCATTCATTGTCGATTCAATTACCTTGTTCATTTATTCGCTTGTCCATTTCATTACGTCATACAAAATAGACCCTGGATCTTCCGCTTACGATCAAAGTGACTACTAACAATGGCAAATAGATTCTTTTTTTATAGATCAGTTCAGTCTGTAAACAAGCTGGTGATTTTTAGCTGGGAAACTGTATGAAGATTAAAAGTCATTAACTTTATTGGGTTAATCACCAATGCCATTAGACTACAAGCCATATGTATCCACTTAAATACATAATAAAAGTTAATTATATAAAAAAATTATGATAAGAAAAATTTTATTATACTAGTTATGTTATAAATTCACAAGTTGAGCGTAAACTTTTAACGTAAAGATTATAACAAGTCAAACTCTCTTAAGTTAAAGAAGCTACGCTAGAGTGTTGAGTATGTGGTCATTTATAGGCAATATACCTCTACAAGACTATACGTAATCAGTAAGTGATGGTAGGGGTGTGAGTGATGTGTCAGTGCCACGTAGGAGAGAGAGTGTTATGACCTGAGTAATGATTTAAGGGTTTGTTTGGTATGAGGTAATGTAATGGATGACGGAATGGAATGGACGAGGTAATGGAATGGACAAGGGAATGAAATGGATCATTACCATTCCATAGTCATGTTTGGTTACCAGTGGTAAGGAAATGAATCATTAATTCATA
>WOUH02000022.1:3347022-3368020 GCA_009936405.2 Stevia rebaudiana | reverse complement strand
ATATATATATATAGGCCGGCAACCCACGAAATCCCTGAAAATTCTACATATATGATCTTGACAACCCTTGACTAATCGAGCAAGCTTCGCCACTGAGCGTAAGCACATAAGATAACATATAATATATTTTGGAAAAAGATTGGATTATTTCAGAATAAGAAAAACAATCTTATGATGCTATACATGTTGTAGCAATGATTGAATAATATGGGACTCGGGTTGAACAGATACACTGCTGCATGACCTCGGGTTTGGGGGGTTGGGTGGGCAGGATGGGGAAACCACCGAAGCCGAGGATGAGTGTGTGTAATTTGTATTTAATTTTATAATATTAATACAATGAGGTTTGACATGGTTCTAATATTAGACCAGGTTGGGAGATGTTAAAACGACATGACTTCGTGTAATTAGTTAAAATGAAAGGGAAAATTATCAAATAGACATTTTGATCATAAAAATTATCAAATTAGAAATTGATTTTTAGCCTACGGTTTTCTGGTTAGCACCAATCAGAATCTGCCATGTACTCCATCCGTAGGCTTAGCCGGCGGTTTCTGGGGTTTTTAATGTGCAAAACAATAACACATTAACAAATTCCTCATCATACCGATTCTCATATGTAAAATCAACCGGACAAGGGAATTATACGCTAGTTTTCTAAAACTGTAGTCTATTTAGACTATGTGTAATTAATGTGAGTGTGATGGACTGCCACGTAGACGTTACACAAGGAAGTGATTGTGAAGCAAAAAATGTGTACCGAGTAAGTGAGTGCGAGTGACTGATTAATAAAAAATTAAAAGATAAGGTACGTGATATATTTTAATTGGTTCAAAAGTATAAAGCAAAAAATAAACACACCCTTCACACATGAAAGCGACATTGGGCTTGATGGGCTTAGGTGACACACTGTGACTTTTTTCAGATGACCATTACACCATACTTATAGTGTATGCTTAACTTGTTGATTAAAAAATGTATCGTTAAAACATAAAAAAATTCTCAAAGTTACTTTCATAGATTAGTAGATATAATAATTGTATATTTAATACATCACCAACAACAATTATATAAATATATGCTTGTATTTTGTTTATTTATTTGTTTTTATTAAATAAATGTAATAACGATTATTTTAAGTTACTTGCTTATTTATGCCAAATATATTGACATATTTTAACACACCACGTGAATTTTGTTTAGATTTTGTGCAAACATATTTTGACAAGCTAATATACAAAGTTATGTTATTTTTTCTTTAAATATAGAACACATTAGCTACACAACAATTCAATAAATAGGTGAGGTGAGGGGTATTTTAGTGTGTTTATTAAACAATGTTTAAAGAGCTAGATCATCAATTGACTATCATATGATGCACTTGGTCACACCATCATCAAGCCCTTTAACCAAAAGGGGTGACCATCAAGTGATGAAAGAAAAGTGATCATGGTCACTTGTTGATGATGTTTAATGCAATTAGTTCACTACAAGAATTCCGACTTTTTCCTACTACGATTGTGAGAATATTCCCGACAACATGTTGTCGGCATTACTTTTCCCGACAACAAGTTGCCGGGGCTAGCGTTGTCGAAATAGACTTGTTGCGATAAGTCAAAATTGTTGTCGGGAATGTGTTGTCGCAAAAGTTTAACCCAATCCCGACAACATTTTGTCGGTAAAAGGTCTTTTTTTCAATTAATTTTTTTTTAATATTTATTTATGCGGAACAAAAAAAATTAAAGTAAAATTTAATAATATTTCTCGACGAATTGTCGTTGGAATAGGTAAAAAAATTAAACTAATTTATAATCAGGAAATCCTAATTATAATTATTTAAAGCGAAACCCTAATTAGGAAATGATTAGTTAATGATTCCTAACAGCTTATCGTGGTGAATGATGAATTAATTATTTCCTGAGTAATTAATTAAAGTCGAAACAGTAGTGAGGAAATAATTAAATTGAAAGTGTGGAGATGACAAGGAGTTGGAGTTAAATTGCTTGATTGTTTCTCCAGAGACAATTCTATCTTCATCGTCGTAATGTTTACTTCTTTGCAATAACCCAAGTTTGAAAACTGAAAATAGATTTCTAGCTAGTGATTTTGATTTAATTTGTTGGGATTAGACTATATAAAAGTTAATAGTTGTGGTGACTCGGTAGATTTGTTAATCGTCTCTATGGCACCAGATATATGCGGAATATATTAACATATTTATTTGAATATATTAACATATTTATTTGACTTTATTGAATAAATGTAATAAAGATTATTTTTAAGTTACTTGTCTATTTATGCCAAATATATTAACTTATTTTAACACACCACATATATTTTGTTCAGATTTTGTGCAAACATATTTTGACAAGCTAATATGTAAAGATATGTTTTTTTTTCTTTAAATATAGAACACGTTAGCTACACAAAAATTCAATAAATGGGTGAGGTGAGGGGGATCTCTAGACTATGCGAGTATACGGGGTGAGTGGGGGTTCGAGTGAGCATGCCACGTAGGAGAGAGAATGAGTAAAGTGAGTGAGTTGAAGGGTGGAAATGCATGGGGTGAGTGGGGCTTTAGTGGGTAAAAAGAAAGATGTTGATGTTGATGTGATGTTTTGTGATTGGTAGAAAGGTGATATGGAATATTGTGATTGGTTGGAAAAAAGAAAGAAAAAAAAAGTCAAAGATAATCACGCCTTGACCCCAATCACGCCTGCCCCAATCACGGGACCCTGGGGCGGTGTTTGGGGCGTGACCTGGGCCACGCACGCCCCACTCAGGTCGTATACCGGGTAGTCTTAGTCTGTTTAGACAATGTATAATGAGATTTGACCACCAAGTAACTATCTTGTGTGGCACTTGGTCACACCATCATCAAGCCCTTTCACCAAGAGGGGTGATCATCAAGTGATGAAAGAAAAGTGATCATGATCACTTGATGATAATGTTTAGTGCAATTATGTTTTTTATTTTCATCAACCAGTGGTAATAATCAATATCATTATTTATTTTCTCCATCATTTACTTGATGATTAAGCCCCATTATACATATTTTTTACTCATACTCACCTCTCCTACATGACGCTTAATTATATGTCTATATGGTTAAGCAAATTTCAAATGATCATTACACATTCTTATAGTAAGCGTTTAGATTTTTGACACATGACATTTTGTATATAATTTAAATATACCGCGCCCATGTTAATTTTACAATCATCCTTAAAATAAATATTCTTTAATTATCAAATCAAATACCAATTTAAATTTTGAAATATCATTTTTATTCCTAACTCTCCGTAGATAATTAAAAAAGGTATTTTTAAGTCAAATTTTTGTCATGATTGACATTTGAATCAACAACTTCTAGTTCCCTCACTATTAGACCCCAACCGTCGTTCCAATAAAAAAAAGTTTTATTTATATATATATATATCTTAGTACATGAAAAAGTTCTCTTTATATTTTATCGCAAGTTACTGATTTCTTTCTTATATATAGTTTACGTTAGATATTTGAATCATTTTTTAAGGTTACGTACTACGTTAATGTTTAGTTTTATTGTATTTTTTTTCTAACTAGCGGACCACTAAAGCGTTAGGTTTGATTAACGCATGGGCAGTACAATATTATTCTCGTTGGTTTTATACTCAAACCATATCTTTAGATGAGATATACTGAGTACGATGATAATGATAATGATCATGATTTAAGTGTTAGAAACATAATCTGGTTTTTAAAACTGATCTAAACGATTCGACTAGTGAACCTGTTGTAAATCTGGTTACGCATAACTAAAGATTGATACGTACATATATACATATCAAAAAAAAAAAAAAAGATATGTATAGGGTTACTTGATAACTAAGCATTTTATTTTTATTACAAGATTACTAAGCATTTTAATAAAATTACAAAATTTGGAGAAGTTACCATTATTATATATATCTCTACATGCATATATATGTTCGATCGATCAGAGCCTCCTGCATCATCGATCTTCCTCATTAGGTAGCTATGACAGTTGAAATCAACAACTTGTGGGTATGGATTCCATTCCTAACACTTTCGTATTTCCTAACAAAGCATTTGGTTCACAAACTCCATCATCTCCCCCCAACTCCATTTCCGATTCTCCCTCTAATCGGTCATCTCCATCTCTTGAAAACTCCTCTTCACCGGTCACTTGCAAAGTTTTCCGACAGTTACGGCCCAGTGTTTTTCCTCCGGTTGGGATCCCGCGGTGTTCTTCACGTCGCGTCCCCAACCGCCGCCGAAGAATGCCTATCCAAAAACGACGTCATTTTCGCCAACCGACCAAAGCTTCTAAGCGGCAAGTACTTCGGGTACAACTACACGTCGATGCCTTGGGCGCCGTACGGGGACCACTGGCAGAATCTCCGCCGGCTTTCAGCGGTGGAGATTCTGTCCTCCACACGCCTTGACTCACTCACTCACATCCGTCACCATGAGATGCAATCCATGATTCTCCGGTTGTTTAACGCCGCCAATGAGAATGATTCAGATCGTACGGCGGACCTGAGGTCGGAGTTTTCTGGGTTCATGTTCAACGTGATGACAAGGATGATGGGCGGAAAGAGATATTATGGTAATTTGAACGGCAGAGAATCAGAGGAAGCGAAGAGGTTTCATGATCTAATCGCCGACACCCAGGATGTGGTACAGGAGTCGAGGATATTAGACATGTTGCCAAATTTCCGGTGGCTTTTTGCCGGAAAATTCGAGAAGCGGTTTGCGGCAGTGCAAAAGATGCGAGATGACTTTATGCAAGAATGGATCGATGAATTTCGAGCAGACGGTGGTTTGGGTAGTCAAGAAAGAAGAAAAACATTTCTTCAAGTTCTTCTATCTCTTCAAGATTCGGATCCAGATTACTATACAGACATATTTGTCAGAAGTCTTTCGCAGGTAACATAAACAAAACACCACCAAACTGAATTTATTTATTTATTACAAGAGTCTAAGTATACTTTATTATTTACATATGTAGCACCAATTAACTAAACACAACATGCTAAATAGATGCATAAACATATACTTTTAACAGGCTCTCTTACATGGAGGAATCAACACAACCGTCGAGACAATGGAATGGGCGATGTCACTTTTACTTAACAACCCGCACATTTTAAACAAGGCACAAACTGAAATCGACAACGTTGTTGGATGCGACCGATTAGTAAACGAGACCGATCTATCAAAGCTACCATACTTGCAATGTATCATCAAAGAGACATTAAGAATGCACCCAACCGCCCCGTTACTTCTTCCTCATGAGTCATCCAAAGATTGTACGGTCGGAGGATACCATATCCCACGTGGCACAATGTTGTTGGTGAACGTGTGGGCTATACAAAATGATCCCAAGATATGGGATTCTCCGGACATGTTTAAACCCGAGCGATTTCGAAGTTCAAAATCTAATAGTAATATAAAAGACGGGTTGACTATGATGCCATTTGGGTCAGGGAGGAGACGATGCCCCGGTGAAAATTTGGCGGTTCGTATTGCTGGGTTGGCGTTAGCGTCTCTGATTCAATGCTTCGAATGGAAACGGGTTAGTGATGATTTGGTGGATATGGGTGAATCTGGTGGGTTCACCGCGCCAAAGACTCAACCCTTAATTGCTAAGTATCGGACACGCTCGATTGTTGAACATCACCTGATTCAAATCTAGACACGCGCGATTATGTTTATGTATTAATTCTGGTAATTGTCATGGTGTGTGGTTGTTTTACTCGATTATGTTCATGTATTGATTCTAATTGTCTTGGTGTGTGGTTGACTGGTTGAGTGGTTGTTTATTTTCGGCTTCCCGCTGGTTTGGGTGTCAATAAAATTTGTGGTGTTATAATTAAAAAATATTAATAATTAGAAAGGCCCATGGAGTGGCTCTGTCTTTTTGGTATAATGGTCGAAATAAGGGTTGAGGGACGGATGTGTCTTATTGTATATTTTGTGGGTGTGACTCGTATCTTTTGTGGGTTTAAGGTGTCCTATTGTATGTTTTTCTTTACAAATATAAATAGATATCAAGATAAATTTCTATGGGAAAATTACCATGCAAGTTTGACCCCTTTATAACCAATAAACATGATTCTGATGGTTAAATTCAATGGCTAAATTCGGGTCAGCAATCACTCAGATTTTGATACATACCAATGTGCTGGTTAATTTAGCCAACGCTTTTTTCAAAAAAGAACCAATTACATACTACATACTGACACATGTACCTTACTTTAATGTTCCTTCAAAAGGAACACACTTTTTCCTGACGAATCATTTTTTGACATGTGACACTTAATGTCTTTGGCTAAATTTCAAAAGCACTGACATATGTTTCAATAGCCATTAGAATTAGCCCGTAAACGAAAACCCTATACGACCCATAAAGGTCTATACGTGACATATGTCAAAACATCGTACCTGTACGACCCGTATTGCACTATACGATGCATATGACTATAATGATTTACTTAGTTTTTCAGATATTGTCGGACATTAGTTGTTTGGGTGTCATATATCCCTCGTATAAGGCAATACGACCCATATAGGAGGTGTGCAAATATAACTTTTAGTGTGTCATTAACACCACCCTATTTATATGTTATATTGGTAAATCTGGGTTAATTTAAACTACAAAACTAAACACGATATCAAACGTACAATATGTCGACTAAGTGTGAATTAATTTAGTTACATATGCTTGAACACTTAGTCTTACTAAGATTGATCGATACGCTTTCATAAAAAAAAAACATTTTATTGATACAAATCCAAACTTACACGATAACTTTATCACAAAATATCGAAATAAATGTGTTGATTTGATTTTAGTGCATATGTTTTTAATAATACATAAACAAGCTAATTGTTACAAAATGAAAGCATCTCCTTATCATTCTCTAATTTTTCCATTTCTTGTGTTTCTAAAGTTACCCGGGCTTCAATACCATCTCCATTTAGAGTGTCCATCAGAATGACACCAGTATGATCCGAAGATCTAAACGTCACACTTGCAACTGCGGGTTCTCCCCATCCGAAATCTACTTTGTTATAAGGGAACCCGCATAAGCTCGAACAAAAAAAGTATTTGTTGTCAACACCATCCAAATTTTCATCCCTTAATCTTGACCTAAGTGATTCAAAGTGTTGAGGAACGAGTTCCAGACTCTTGAATCGGTCAAGTTCCATCTTCTCTTTTTTTATCTTGGAAAGCACCACACTTAATGAAGTTTCACTTTTATGCTTTGTCGTGACCAACATTGTTGCGAGGAAATTCCCCACGGTAGTTTGGGGCAGCTTTGGGACAATTTTCGTACGTACATCCACCATCATAAGTAAAAAAGACGGCTTCAAAGATGATGATGTTGATCTTGCGGTGAGTACAGTCTTGTAAAGTAGAGACATCAATGCTTCAAAACGCGTAGGATTGTTTACGGATCCACCTTCCGCCGATACGAGGACAATATTCTTGAGGTCGGTTAACCTCGAGTTGGGGAAGACGAATATTTTGGTGATGCGATCGTCACACCTTGGCCTCACTAACGAACTACCGGGCCGAAGAGAAAAGGAAGGAGTAGGTGAGGATTGAATATAATGTGGGTTAAGGGGTTGTACCTCTTTGTGATCAAGTGAGCCGTAACGGGCAACTAAAGACCAATGTCTAACAAATGAGCTAAGAGTGTGGGCATCGCCGATTCTGTGAAGCATAGACACCGCAACCGCTGTTCCACCACACGCAAAGTGATTGAGTTGAACCCCAACAAGGTAATGGAATGGACAAGGGAATGAAATGGATCATTACCATTCCATAGTCATGTTTGGTTACCAGTGGTAATGAAATGAATCATTAATTCATATTGTTTGGTAGAAAGAAAAAGCAGAAGGAATGAAATACAGCTTGGGTCGATGCAAGGTTCTAGTAATTCGGATCATGGATAAGATCGTGGTTCAACTCATGGGTCGGTTCGTGGTATGGGTCGTGGGTTATGTGTCATGGGTTGGGTTATGATTCGAGTCATGGGTTGAGTAATAGTTTGGATCATAGGTTGGGTAATGGGTCGGGTTATGGTTCAAGTCATGGGTACGGTCATGGGTCGGTAATGGTTCGAGTAATGAGGGTTATGGGTTGGGTCATGGGTCGGGTTATGGTTCGAGCCTTGGGTCGGGTAATGGTTTGGATCATGGGTTGGGTAATGGGTCGGGTTATGGTTCAAGTCATGGTTGGGTGATGGTTTGGGTCTTGAGTCGGGTAATGGTTCGAGTCATGGGTCGGGTTAAGGGTTGGGTAATGGGTCGGGTGCTGGGTCAAGTCATGCTTGAATTATTGATCGGGTCATTCTCTCAAGAAAAGGAATGAAAAAAAAAACACCCCTCCTCCAAGGAATGAAAATCATTAAAAGATAAGGAATCGCATTCCTTATGTAATGATACATTCCATTTCTAAATGTAACCAAACATGTTTTATTTCATACCAACGTAATGACTTATTCCATTTCAGCCTCCATTCATGCATACCAAACGCTACCTAAGGGTGTAATGGGTGATCGAGGGTGACAGTGATGGTTAAAAAATAGGAGGGTGAGTTGGTATATTTTTATTGGTTAATAAATAAAAAAAACAAGAAAACTCACAACACTCCCCCCAGTGATCCATCCCACTCACACCCCTCCCCACGCCCCATCACACCCGCCCGTTATGGTGTTCCGGGCGTTAACGCCTCCTCCACCCCTTCCTTCACGTCCCACTACGGGTGGTCTAACAAATACAACACATACACATTTTTTAAAGATTTCTGGTAAGAAGCAAATCTTGTAAAACTTAAAAAGTGATTAATTTTCATTGTAAAATTCAGAATGTAATAAATGAAGCTGAGAAAACAATATAAAAGAACTGGCAAAATCTACATAAAACATGTCGCAAACCAGTTGGGACAAAAACATCTAACTGTTGTTATTTGTTAATTCCAAAAAAGAACACAAACGACTTCATTGGATTAAAGCCACTTGCCCCAAAACACTCTTTGCAAAACTTTCATAAACCAAGCTCATCAAGTACCTGCATCAAATCAATTTCACAAACAGTTGACTTCTGGTGTATCTGAACATGAACATTATAAAAAGAAAGAAAAAAGGAACCATATAAAACTCCTTAAAGCAGCGGTTGAATCTAGTTTTTAAGAATTTATTTCAACCACAGTTAGGAATTGGGATGCATAATCTCAACCCAATAAACCCATATACAGCATACCATCAGGAATATTCGTTAAGAAACATCAAATCCGAATCCAAGTGACACAAATCTATACAAGTATCTCAATCAAGAAACAACTAAATGTTTATTCTAAGTTGGATCATACCAGTTAGACACCAAAACAACAATAAGAATTAACAAGAATTCAACTATTAACTTCCAAGCCTAAAACAACTAACTTCCAAGCCTAAAACAACGATTTCTTACTTTCTCGCAAGTTGAGCTACTACCAGTTCATATATTTAAAAAAATATGAACTTGTACAAGGATTCTCAAAATGTTGAAAAAATGTGAGATGCAGCATGGTTAAAGGTACATATAAGTTTAAAAAAATGAGAAACCTACAATGTTGAATATCTGGAGTGCCTTTTGATGCTTGAAATTGCTGGATTTCACCCATCTTTTCCATTCAACCCTATCAATAAATAAACAAAACCCTAATCCCATTCTTTCTTATCAATCAAACTAAACAAACCTTTTACCAAAACAGCTCACAAATCAATCAATTTAACAACTAGATGATCAATACACCTCAAAATTTGACTAATAAACCAAAATCAATCTAAAGATTAGTAATTTTAATTTCATTCAGGATTTTCGAGTGTAGAAACGATAATCAATTTAACTCACTAGTTACTACTAGCGATCCTGACAAGAGCGGCGGAAGGTACCATTAGACAGCTCGCAAAACGCGCGGACATTGACGGTGAGGTGTGACGTCAGTCGTGCTCCGGCAATCGGCATCAGAGATTGCGCGCACGCTAACTCTCCCAAGGTCCTGGTAGCACATATAAATGGATCCAGTGCAGAATATGAGATTAGAAGAATGACTTTCGAAACGAAAGCAGGTAAAATGTAAAGATATCGGAATTTGTACTGGAAAATTGCGATTAAAACATACCTACGGTTGTTGAGGCGGCGGGAGGGGAAACGGGGGGCGGAGATAGGCGGAGGACGGAGGCGAGGAGGAGGAGCGGCAGAGCGGAAAGATGAAGTTCTTGCAGTGGACATCAATGTCCGGGAGATCGAACCTCGCCATGCCATTTCTCTCAGAATTCGCAGGGATGTTGCCGACGATTACAAGAGTTTTAGTTTTTTGTTAATTAGGGTTTCTTCTTTTTAAACATTTTACGATTAAAATAGAAATAGTTTTTGTTTAACCGTATGTTAGTCCGTACTTTAGGTTAAATTAGGCTTATGCCCGAGTATGAAATTCGGTCCCTCCTGTAACTCAAAGATTTATCTGGGTAGTGCGTCCATAAAAATTAAAACTTAGGACCTCAATAAAGTTCAGCGTAAGTCTACTTTTTCCTATCTCACCTTAACCGATTGAGCTAAGAATCATTAGTAATGAAAAAATAGTTAGCATCTCCACGTCTCCAACAATAACTTTTTCTTTAAATTAGACACTAGATACGGTATTGAATTTATTAGTGTATCTGGCTATAATTTAGTCTGTTTACAAAATGAGACCACTTACCTCAGAATTGCACATGATTTATAAACCGAGAGAGCTCGGGCGGATTGTTTCCAAACTAAGCCATATCGGCTTGAATTATTTATCACCTCCTTATTTTAGTACGATATATTATTTTAACGGAATAATGAATGTTTTATTTTTGGTTTGCTATAACCTGTTAAGATATATAGCTGCTTTAATTCATCTCTAGGTTCTATCCTTATTGTGTATGAAACAAAAGTATGCGTTTCGATTCAGGTCATATTCAATGGTTATGATTCCAGCATGTCTTTTTTTGCTTCGTTATAATATACTTTTATGGTATAGACGCTTATTAACTATTCATGTATGCATTGTTGTAAAAATGTTTAGTTGTCGAGTCGTCGCTTAATCAGAAAATATTCTAGAGTACTCCTTGACTAGGCAGAGTATTTGCTCTTTTCCAGTCAACCGACCTAACCGACCTAAGAGCGGTTAACGACTTTTAAAACTATGCTCTATGCCCAACGATAATGATTTATCTGGTAATCTGGTATTACGACCTTTACCAAGCGTCATGTCTATTTGTCGTTACTAAACTATGAAATTTCAAGTATATGATGAATCAAAGCTTGCTAAAAAGGTCGTTCAAAGTTGACCCTAGAGGCATCAACTCAGATTGTTTATCAAGACGGCACACCAAAACACACATAACACGTACATTATTTCCAAGGTGATCTACCATGTGCCAATTCACGAAACCACAAACCAATACGGTTAAAGAAAACAAGTATAAAGTATCAACGCTTGGGAGGGGAACAGAGGACACACTATTTATTGAACGCAAACGACACATAAATCTTACTTTTCTGAAGTTGGGTTGCCTTTTATCGTAGAAGACGTGGGAATTATAAGTATACCCATAGATGGTCTTGTAAAAATCTCGAGTAAAATCTTTGAGTACTTTCGCCTAAGCCTTGTTCCTGCAGATGATCGATGGCAGTGCCAGTACTACTTGTTCATCTAGAGGTAGCTAGACGCTGTGGCTAACCCAGAATTTTTTTTTCATGAGGGACGAAAATTTTTTTTTGGACGTTAAGTATCACTATAGATAATTTTTTTCTTTTATATTCGGATCGATTTGTATCGGGTCGGGTTAAAAAAAAGACAATCAAACCAAATTTCATATATAAAAACATAATGGACTAGTTGTGAGCTTGGTTTACCTTATTAGAATTAATAATGAACTTGTTTAATATAGGCAAATTGTGGGTTTGATTAGCTTATTAAAATTAATAATGCACTTGAGCTTAATTTAGATTAGGTTCATATTATTAGTTGAGTCTTTTTTCAACTTTGATTTTATAATTAACATTTGGATTGAGGACGACTGTAAAATTTTATGGGGAAAAATCAAGATTTTAACATATATATATATATATATATCACTGCAAAAAAAAACAAATTTCAATGAGGACGACTGCCCTCTAAGTTTGCATGTGGGTACGCCACTAGGGAGACCTGTTTCTTTCAACTTAAGAAGTAGAGTCAGTCATTTGCTATTTTTTCGGATTAGTCAACTTCTTTATGAGCGTGGCATGTTTGTAAGTATAATAACCATTGATTTCTGATAATAATAAAAATTACTATAACCTAATCATTTTACATTGAACTTGGGGATTGATATAGAGATCCAAGCTGCCAAAAACTAACAGAATATATATTTGTCTTGTATATAATAATTGTATTTTATTTATAATTAAACATCCATGATTTCAACTTACAACATCTAAGTGTACATTAACTACATACGTACGTATAGGTACATCTTAATTAGTATGTACCAAGAATCAATGGCAAATCAACCTCATCACACCACTCCACACGCCTTGTTTCAAAATATGAACTTTTCATCTCGTTTGGGACATAACTTACCCAAACTTCACCCCCAATCCTCCATTTCAACACACTACCTTCCATTTCCTTGTTTAATCTCCATTTCACCCCTTCTAACCCTTCCGAAAAAACCCAATTCCCGGATTTAGTAAATGATCTATTTACCCCTGTGTATCGCTTCTGAAGATTTTGGTCTACTTGATCACGATCCACACGACCATTGGCCCCACCATCATCACCAGCATATGGTTGCCACGTTGATATCTCTTCACCCGTCATGTTGTCACATAATGTAATGTCAAAGATCGCTACATGTCCATCCGAGTCTTGGTCCCATCTCCATGTTCTCGCCTTTGTCCTTGTTGTCGTCCTCGTCATCGCTTTCATTTTTGGAACTTTGGAATCTCCAAAACTACCCTTCAATATCTTTTGTGTTTCGGTCTCTTTCTCAATATTATCCGTGGATCGACCCAAGCTCAAACTGGACACATAGTTCGCCCCGCACTCCGGCCCGACCCAAATCCGGACCCGGCTGGGAAAATGCCTCTCATGCATGTAAATATTGTTTTCTTCATTTTTACCAAACCCTAATTTTGCAACATGGACTCGTATGTTGTCGACACGTGCCTTAACCAAAATAAAGCTTTCTTTAACCTCAACTGAATATTCCAATTGTATCACAACCTCAATTTGTTGATGGGCCAGTGCGTATTTTAGCACGGATTCCTTCGTTTCAAACATCGGACCGTGGGTCTTTGTGATGTTATCGCCGGAGCGTGAGCGCGTCATTCCCATTAGGGGCACGTACCCTTTCAAAACCCATAACCCATGAGTCTCTGCCGCGTAGGAAAACCCGAGGTTTTTATACGACGGCGTTAGAAGCTGTAAACCTACACCCACCTCTTTTAACAGCAAACATTTCGTTAGCATGTACCCAAACGTGCGCATGATAGCGAGCTCGACGTCGATACCGGCGGAAACAAAGAAAGCCCGCAACACCGGCGAGTGAGCTGACGCGAATGCTTCGAGGTTCGGAGCCAGCATGGAGTTGAAGTAAAGTGACCCAACGTCTGACGGTGAGTCACACGCACACAGCCAGAACAACCGGGCTAAAAACACGAGGTTAAAAAAGGCTGAAAAGGATTCCGGTGAGTGAGAGTCGAGGGCCCATGAAACCGAGTCAGGTTTGAGCTTTTGGAGTTGTGAACGAGGGCATGCGGCGGTGATGCTATCATGCGCAGTAGGTGAACGGGAGATGATTTCTTGAATAAGTTGGAGTATGAGAGGTAAGAATGGTTTGTCGGAGTTAACCTGACAGGTGTCGGAAACCCAGAGTGCTTTTTCATCATAGGAAACGTAGAAGGTGATTGCTAGAAGATCGGAGTTAGAGGAGAACTTTCTTCTTGCTTTGAGTTGGAGTGACTCGGTTGAACTCGCCAACGGAAAGGTGAGTTCGGAAGTGGAATCGGTTGGCCACTCGTCGGAGTATGGTAGGTCAGATATCCATGACCATAAGTCCATTTTCATGCAAAGTTACAAAACTGTTAACTTATGTGTGAGATATATGATGATGGGTTATGAGATTTTAATTTATAGGGTGAACGAGTGACTGAAGATTGGATAACTTGGAGGTGGTTATGGCCGCAGATGAGATTGGTGAATTTCAGTCACTTGTTTTGTGTTTGGTTTCATATGCAATTAATGCCCGCGATGTTGATTAATTTCCCAAGCCAATTTCAGCTTAGTGAATACAATGCATGTACCTAGAATCTCATAGAATTTTATTTAATGGTGAATTATATATATGCGTATGCCACGTTTTTAGATAGGGAAAATCACTAAAATGACCAAGTTTACCAAAAATTCACCAAAATATCATTACGCTATAGGGCTGCCTGATGGCTGGAATAAGGCAAAACTGTTGCCAAGGCAACCAGCCGGCTATGTAGCCGGCTGCCTGATGGATGGAATCTCACATAATGCTTGCCTGATGGGTGGAATCAGGCATAATGATTGCTTGATGGATGAAATCAGCAAAATGATTGCCCGATGGATGGAATCCGACATAATGTTTGCCTGATTGCTAGAATCTGGCACCTCCATAGCCGGCGGTCCCCTTGGCATAACTTTTGCCTGATTCGAGCCATCAGGCAGCCCTATAGCCAAATGTTTGACCCACCTCTCATATAAAGCAATGTGGAAACTACTTTTAAGGAATCTGTGTTTACCTTTTACCGACGATATGTTGTCGGGAAAAGTGTAGTATTCCCGATGACGTCTATTGTCAGGAAAGGTCTCTCTCGGGAAAACATAGTTTTCTTGTAGTGAAAGGATGTACTTGATTCGAAAAAGGGATTAGGAAAGTCCTTTAGCTTATTGAGAGATGTTTACTTTCGTAATAACATTTACAGAGCATTCAAAATCTAAACAGTTATTAGTTCTTACTAAAAAACCATTATACAAAAGTAATTAGAAAAACCCCAGTTCAAAAAAATCAAAAAAGTTGACTCTCATATTGAATATCTAACCCACACTACACCAGAAATTGGTAAGTCACTTGCTTGTTTCTTAAGGTTCGTCAAGAAGTTTCAACGTTGTTGCATTGAGTTCAATTGAAGTTTTTAGTGAAGTTCTCAAAGTTAAGTATGATACACAAGTTCTCAATATATATATTGATCTTTCCACACACATGTATATATATGGTTATATAATTTTAGAACCAATAAAATATTTTTAGAACTACAAGAACACTTATCAAGCTCGAGCTTAAAAACCTATTCAAGTGTTGAGCTAAAGCTTTATAAGTATAACTTGACATGAGCTAAGCTTGAGCATGAGCTGATCAATTAAGCAATATATCATAATAAGTTCAAGAACACTTAGGTCTCTCTTATAACACAAAGGACCCAAAATGTTTGTTTAAATTGTGATGTGAGTATATGAGATAGATCATAGATCCTAACCATCACGTGAACACTTCTGACTTTGCATTAACTATAATAATGTAAGTATGTAATCAGTTCTTTTTCTTTCATTTTCTATTTTTTCACAATGTGCACTACATATATTATGTGTTTTGTGATATTATGGTTTACATACTTGGACTATGGATTTAAAAGATGGTAAATCTCTTAAAGTACTCTTAAAATATGTGTGAAGTTACTCTTTTTTTTTTCTTTCTAGAATGTATTGTGATATAGTATTGATAAAATAACTATCGTCTTAAATAAATGTAAAAGTATATAATCTTGTGTTTAGTCATTTAAATCTAGTTGAAATTAATGATCTTTTTAATTATATTTTTTTCCTATTCTTATACTTTTATTAGGTGAAATCACTGTCCATCATGAAATTTATGGGGCCAAAAATTAAATCCCTTAAAATGATGTCCCTTGTCAATAAAATATACGCTTGCTCGAGATTTTTCTGAAAAATTATGTGGCTAAGGATGGAATCTATTGTTTTTGTCTCCAAACCACGTACAAAGATTTTTGCTATAGGATCAAGATGACATGTTTTGATTGGGTATGCTTTTACAGAATGTATAATTATCTTTCAATAAAGACAAATGATAAATTGACAATTTACGTGATTTTATTACGTCATAAGTTGTGGTTTCGAAGTCACGAAAGTATTAAATAGATGAAAGTGAAGTATATGCATGTAGGGACGTGGAATCATGAGGCATGAATAGAGTTGGGAGGTACACAACCTGACACGTGTTTTTAGACAATTTTAGAATGAGTGGTTCATATAACTTTCGATATATATATAAAAAAGGGGCCGTCTATCGTTCCACATAAGTAAAGATTTATCTCACACCATTTTAGTTAAAACAGCCGTATAAACTCAACAGTTATCGATGCCCGAATAATTATTTGTGCACAAATAATTGATGTCAATTATTGACATCGACTGAGGGGCATTTGTCTCAATGACACAATACGTTTGTTAAGACGTCCCTCATTAAAATAGGATGAGGGTTCAAGTCCGTAATAGACAAAAAACGTGGAAGTTTGCTGTTAAAGAAAAATCTATTGACATTGATAATTAAGATGGTCGTTTGAGTGTAACATCAAATGGTTGTTTAAAATAGAGCTAACGCCATTTCATTTAAAGTTGATCATTAGCTGTTTGTTTGAGCTATATCAGAAGCCGTTTGAAGATTTAATTAGTTTTAAATAGGTAAAAAAAACTAAATGAAATTAGAAACGCGATTGAGTCATTAGGACTAACTTGGTTTATCGAATAAAGTAATAATAGTTAATATTAAACAAAAAGGGTGCGAATACACACTTATTTTTGTCTATTGTGTCAGGTCCCAAGGACAGTTTTTGTGACCCAAAACTGATATATGCTCCTCTCACAATGAACAATATGGTTCAAAAATCACAATCAAATTCCATAGTTATTCTTCAAACAAAACTGATTTTTATCCGATTGAACATTCGGGGTCAACCACCTAATTGTTTGATCTAAGAGTATCATCCATACGACTCTCAATTTATCTAAGATTTTGTTTTTCTTTTTCTACAATTTCACATCACGTAATGTTTAAAAACAATAAACAACAATATATGAAACACCACATCTACTTCAGTGCTTTTGTTTTAGGAACCGTCAACCATCAGTTAAATCATATGCTTCATTGATCAAATTTGACATTATTCAAGAGATTCCTATGAATCAAGTATCCTAGTATTTAGCGGAAAGGAATCATTCAAATGTCACTACTAATGTAGTGTGTATTTAGATGTTGGAAATACTTTTTTGGGAACTTACATATATACTTAGTTTGATAATAAATGTTTGAATTGCTGGAAAAAATAACTTAATTGACTTATTAATTTTCTCAAAAACCAAGAAACAAGTCATTTGGCAAAAAATTAAAACCTACAAGTTTCGGCTTTATTTTATTGTTAAAAAAATATGACCAACCATCAGCCCAAATCACTTAACCGGCCCATGTATATGTACCCGAACAAAAAACCCGAAACTTGGTTTCACAACTTGCCACCGGATTGAGATGCAGAGAGCGTTGAGAATTTACGGTGAAGTCCTCCGGTTGGTGAGGCGTCTTCCGGCGGACTCCCGACCTTACTACGCCAAATACGCCCGAGAAAACTTCGTCAACTACCGAGAGGTCGATGCCAACGATCCAGGAGCTCTCGATGAGCTCTTCCATCGCGCTTACAATCACTCTCTTTGGGTTCTTAATAAGGTCTGTTTTCGATCATTTTTTGTGATTTTCAAAACTTACCCATGTTACTGAAGTCATTGTTTATGTAAAATCATTGCAGTATTCTGTCGATCAAGCGGCAGCAAGCAAGCTGAAGGAGATATGTGGTGGGGTTTGATGTGGTTATCATGTCTGCCAACTGTATGATGAAATGTCGCACAGAGGATACCTTTGAACACCTTTTATATGTTTCTGTTTAAGTTGGAATAGTACGTTGGAATTGGTATTTAGACAATTAAAACTTGAGTTTTCACTTGGTACGATGATTATTTTTATGTATGTTTAGATGATCTTTTATAAATAACTTGGTTTATGAAAATTTTAAACTTCGAATCATTTGCTTGTACCGTATCTTTTGGATTCATGTCACTAGTGAGTCTCGTGACGATGAACATGTTACAAGTTGCTTATTGACTTATTGTTTAGTAAATCAATTGCTGGAAGACACCAGACGGTGGTCCATATGAAGTTGATTTCACCCGATATGTCTCACATATGAATGAGTCTTATTAATAAATCGACCCAAAATGTTTGGCGCGTTGTTGGTTACTTGGTAGTTAACAACGGTTATTTCATGGAATGACAAGTAAGATGATTAGGAAGAACCAGACTAAGTGAGACTGTAGTTTTTTTTATGTAATTTATAATACTGAACTTCGAGAGATATTATAGATTTTGAAGCATAATCTCTACTAATAATTGTGACAACTAAGCCTTGAGAAAGTTTGTTTAAATGTTTAATCCATTAGAAACTAAGTATCAAGACATAAAAATCAAAATATTTTTTCACTTAAACTTTTTTCTACACTTAATTAATTTTTAAAAGACAAGACCTCAAATTCAATGATCTTGGGAAGCCATAAAGTTGTTTGATTCGTCTGGACGGTAGGGAAGGCGGAATTCCGATAAACTCAAGTGCCTCATAATGAAATTAAAACATGGTTACTTTGTTTGTTAACTTAAATTTTTTTTTTGAAAGGTATAGTTCAACGACAATCTTGTCAATCTCTAAAGCTCTCGTAAACCGAGAGCCTCAATTTCGAATCTCGCTGGCGCGCAATGCGCTACCTCCCAGTCGGACCGAACTACGTTCCCGTGCGGGAAATCATAGTCCACAGCAACGACCTCGAAAACTGAGCATGTCCCGAGCGGAAATCGAACCTGTAACCTCTGGAAAACCCTCACACCTCGGAACCAGCTGTGCTGGCCATCATTGGCTAAAATTATGATCGGATTATACAATGTAAAGCAAGTCTACATTCCATTTTGCAAATTAATATATTTTCAGCCCATACACCATGCAGTGTAAACACGTGTCACTTGTCAAAATACTTATGGTTCAAAATAATAATAATAATAATAAAATAAAATTTGTCAAAACATTCTTTCTTGTATTTTGGTCACTTTTTCTAAAGTAGTTTTTAAAACAATTTGATTCAGTTTGAGTGGGTTCTCTGAATTTGATGTTGGGTACAAGTGGTTGTGAGTAGAGAAAAAATTACTATACACTCATATACTTGATGTAAAATTTGAAGATGTGGATCTTAATTACAGAAAGAGAAAAAGTAATGATGATAATTTAATAATTTTTTTAAGTGGTCGTCAGTCAATGACAGAAAAAACTAATAATAAATGTATAAAAAATATTATTTAATTGAAAAATGTAGTAATTACGAAGATTGAGATGTGAAAGCTACTGTGAATGCTCGAAGTCCACATGGGCACAAGAGGTGAAACCGATGTTAGATCTATACACACATCATTTTCTCCTATCAATCTAAAGACCAAAATGTCGGTCTTATTGCTTATTTTACTCACAACGGGTTGGTAAAAAAATATTCACAGGTGCTTCATATGAAAAAACGTTTCATCTGATATAAAGAAAAAATTGTTATATTGTTTATTTTTTTTTAAATGGTGCAAGACATTTTGAGATATAATTCTTCTCTGATAAATGGTATTACATTTTAAATAGGGGGTCACAAGATTGATTCTTCTACAATGCGGATTAGTAGTTTGAATTTTTTTAATTGCACTTTTAGCTTGGATTACAGGTCTAGGGTTGACTACATGAAGCTCTTTTTTTAACGGCTTTTAGCTTGGATTACAGGTCTAGGGTTGACTACATGAAGCTCTTTTTTTAACGGCGTTGTTTTCACGTACCACGTATGTTGTCTGAAAGGGGACTATTGGGATAATTCTGAATCTCGAATAAAAAGGAGATAAATTAAAGTTTGGTAGATAGATAATTATAAGGTATTATTTATTTATAATGTTTATCAGGTTTATTAGATAGGTTTATTTAATTGTTTATTTGGTTTCTAGTTTGAGTAGGATTACAATTGTTTAGTTATAAATAGGGGTTTAAGGAGTCATTGTAATTGTCTCGGTTTAATTATATATAAGAATTGATCAGATTTGATTAATCACTAAGAATTTTGTGTTCGTATTATTTTTCGATCAAAAGTCTGGGCCAACAATTGGTATCAGAGCACGGTGAAGTGAATACGACGACCGGAGACGAAGATAGGAGTTTATATGTGTTGACGACAAAACGTAATTTGAAGATTGATTTTTTGAAGCTTTCATTCATTAAAAACAATTTGAAGATTGGAAGAATGTAATTGGATTTTTTTTTGCAGTGCAACTAGTCGAAGGAAAAAACAACATAAAAATTAGTCTTATATTTGTTGAAGTGCACGTGTAGTCATACAAAGATCGTTTAGAGACACAAAGAAAGGAAAGAATATTTTGTTCAAACCAAAGGCAGAATGGTTAAAGTATTTTGGACAGTTTTTGTTGGTGTTTTTTTTAGTTCAAGGGTTTGGACAGTTTTTTTGGTGGTGATATTCTAGTGGTGATTCTATTGAAGAACACTAGGGTGTGGTGTGTAAAGTCCATGAAGAAAGAGAAGATTAAGAAAGACTGTTGTTTGCTTAACCAGGTGACTAAAATCGCAGCCGACGGACTGGTGGTGTGAGTTCTAATGATCGACGGACTGATCGAAGACGAGGTCACGGGAATGGTGGAGCTCGGGGGGACCGAAACAACACAGTCAATGATCATGAAGTGTTTCCGGGTAGGAAACAAAGGTCGAGTTACCAGATTCATAATTATAGGGGTGATTAATGGGATACATCTGAATC
>WOUH02000022.1:3319148-3341030 GCA_009936405.2 Stevia rebaudiana | reverse complement strand
TTTATTTTAATCTTTTATTTTTATCACAAAATTTAGCGACCGCATTTGCAACGGAAACAATTTGGTCTCTATATTAGCGACAGTTTTGTGACCAAAACAATCGGTAGCTACCATTGCGACCATTTTTGCGACTAAATGAAATTTTATTTTAATTATTTATTTTAATAACAAAATTTAGCGACCGTATTTGCAGCCGAAACAATTTGGTCACTATATTTGCGACGGTTTTGTGACCGAATAAGAAAAGGTCGCTAAATTAGCGACGGATTTCATTTCAGTCGCAAATCTTGTGACCAATTTTTGATTTGGTTGCTAATATTGCGACCACTTGATTTCGGTTACAATATGGTCGCTGAATTTGCGACTATTTTACGTCGGTCGTAAATTTCGGTCGCTTTTACCCATTTTTGTAGTAGTGCATAATTTGAGAATAGGATAAACACAATAAATTTCATCAAAGTGATCTCAAATTTTGTTACTTTTCTTAAAAATGTAAATTAAAGTATTATTGGTTACCTTTTTTTTGAACGACGGGTGAGAATTGAATCCTAGTATCCAGGAAAACTGTGCTTTTATTACAACAATTTAGTTACTTAATAAAGGCTTCATTTTCCTTCTCATAGATAAAGCTAAAAAAAGGAGCAAACGAAAAGGACAAAAGCCAACACGTAGACTCAAAGTAGCTTCTTTTTCTAGTCTATCCAATTATCCATAGTTATGTTTTAAAAATGTCAAAATACTATATTTAACTAAAAAAATATTAATATGAAAAAGTTTATAGAAAAAGACAAGCTTTCACCCATTAAATTACTTAATTTTTCTTTTAGGAATTAGATCACTCGACTCTCTTAAAATTCTAATCATATATATATATTTTTTACTTTGATACGTTATCATAACGGACCAATTGTTTTTTTTATAAAGTTGTTAGTTTTGATGTGGCCTAATGATATTTTTTATCGCAAATTATTTTACATTTAACTCCGAAAATACATCCTATATTACAATACAAATACTTTTTTTAACAGCATAGGATCTCGTGTGCTAGTTACCGGTAGTCGGACGACTAACCAAGGTCAATTCCTCAACCTACGTGAGACCGTACCCCACATATAAGCGGGAATCCGATGTAATCCGTAAATCATCTCACATCCTTAGGTTCGAACCGGTAACTTCTATCCGATGTGCACTTTTTTCCCAGCACTGGAAATTTCCTATAGTAATTATGCTCTGGTCAAGAGTTAAACGTAATAAATGATTTCAAATAATTTCAAAATCATTTAAATTGTAACATAGATTTAAATTGGTGTATGAGAGAAAAAGGTAATGATGTTATTTTAATAGTTTTTTAAAGTGGTTGTGAGTGAATGAGAGAGAAAAAAATAATAATAAAAGTATGAAAAAATATTATTTAATCAAAAAAAGTAAAAATAGGAATAAGGAAGATATTGTAAATTACTCTTATAAATATTAAATATACCATATATTGATATTCTCAATACTATAATGTAGGCATTATGCATTCGTTAGATTACAACCGCAAAATAAAAAAATAAAAGCTTTTTCTTTAATAAAGTAGGCTTCTAAAATCTGAGTCTAAAAAAATATACTTCCATTAAGTTAAAAAAAAAAAAGTTGATGCGTACAACGTAAATACAAACCATTATTTAATAAACTTTCAATAAAAAAATAATATACAAAAGGTATTATGCATCTGGAAATAGAAAACGTAAACTAACTTAAGGACTTCGGTTTGAGTTTCCCATGATAAGCTTGCCGGCAAATCGACCATGGTTTCTGTTTTTTCAAGCAAAGCTCCGACGATGCCGGACAACTCTTCAAACAATTGTCCCCTAAGCTGCCGGAAACATTGGTTTTGCCGGAGAAAAACTCCGGTGCCAACCCGATTAAGAAATTTCCGTCAAGAAACAGACGATTCAATTTACTGTAATCACCTGGGATTCTTCCCCATAGCTTGTTGTAACTCAATGTCAAAGATGCCAGCAAAGGGTACGACGAGAAGTTCGCCGGAAGGTAGCCGGCGATTTGATTAAACCCAAGGTCGACGGCGATGAGGTTGCTGTTAATTGGCTTCCAGATTTCGACGCCGGTAAATTTGTTTTTCGCTAAATTAACTTGTTGTAGTGAGGGTATGAGGAAGAACCAACCGGGAATCGTTCCGGTGAGTGAGTTTTCACTGAGTTCGACCACTTCCACCTGAGTCAACCCGTGAGTGAAGTTAACGTCTTAGGCAAAAAACCGGACAACGAGTTGTGCGAAATGTCTAAAGTTTGTAGCGTTTTAAGATTTGAGATCGCCGGCGGGATTACGCCGGAAAATGAGTTGAACCCGAGGATGAGTGTTTGGAGATTAGGGAGAGTGAAGAGAGAACTCGGAATCTCGCCGGAGAATTTGTTGTCCGACAAATCGACGGTAATGAGTTGGGTGAGTTGAGAAACGAGTGGGGAGAGAGTACCGGTGTAACCGGCGGGATCAAGGGTGAGTTGGGTGACTCGGTTGCCGGAGCAAGATAACCCACAAAGAAAGTGAGTCACATGAGGTGGTGAGCAAGGGTCAGAAGTGAAATCCCATGAGTATAAGCAAGTGTATGAAGGGATAGTGGCGGCGTTAATGGCGGATTTAATGGCTTTCAAGGCGGCGATATCTGATGATACGGTGGCGGTTCCGGTGGCAACGGCGGTGATGGAGAGGAGGAGGAGGTAGACGACGGTGGTGCTCATGATGGTGAACTGGTGATGGTGAATGAGAAGGTTTTGTGGGGGTTTTATTGAGGATATGATGGTGTTTGTGACAGCGGGAAAGCATTAGTGAAATGTATGATATGAAGAAATATTATTATTATTATGTATGGTTTTGTATTTTAGGTAGGTAAAATGTCCCTATATCCGCCTTCTAGCATCCAGTTGGAAGTTTGGTGGTATTATTTGTACGTATTTTGTAAAAAGGTGTTGGGATTTCGAACCACATAATAATATAGCAATACAAAAGTTAAATTTTGGTTCACTCGAAAAGGTAAACGACGACAAGGGTGGCACTAGTGGGTCAATATTATTAATGTTGATAAGAATTTATGATTAGATGGTTGTTGTGATAGTAGGAAATAGTATAAGCGATCATTTCTTGTGAATTACTAGATCGACACATAAAAGCTTTAGAGTCGAGCTTAAGTGACCTTGAGTTTGATCTTGAGCTTAAATTGGAGTTCATATATCAGCAGAGCTATATACGTCTTTAAGATTTTAAGTGTCCAGTACGACGATTAAAAATGTGCCCCTATATATACTATAAATATTTATAAATTGAAAATTGGGTTAACATTCTAATAATTTATGAGTTAATGGATTTCTATGTCATTTACTGAATTAAAATTTAATAAGTTAAATAATTTTGATTGTAAATCTTATACTTTTTTTTGTTATAAATATAATTATATGTAAAAAAATCTAAATTCCGGGCTCTTAAAAAGGCAGGGCCCTGTACGATCGCACTTCCTGCATACCCTTATAGCCCCAGTGATAATAAGTGGATACGTTATTATATCTAAGTACTAATTTGTGCCGACAATGTCTATCAAGTTTTCTGAAATCCATCACATAATTCGATGCTTTGATAATATTGTGAGAAATGGTGATAATCTTTTCACCATTTGTTATCTTCAAACCTACAAAATCAACTACATAATAACTGTCAGTGTCATGTAATCGAGCGATGAAAATTATAACAATAAAAAAATGTGCAACGAGTTGAATGAAGACGATGACTGTTGAAGCAACTTTTCAGGTGGCTGTCGTCAAGATTTGTGTTTTTCGAATAAGGAAATCCTCTGCTTTGTATCCGTCTTGATGGTGGGCCAGTGTCTTTTCCCCTCCTCTTAGACAAGAGTAGAAGCTACGATCACATACAATAGATCACAAACAACACATTAAAAAGCCACATGAAGGAAACCCCATTGTAAGGTCATAATTAGTAGTTTCATGTTTACTAGATTAGTTTACTAGGTTTGTAGCAAACTAGTTTTGGTTATTGGGCCCATATGAGCTACGAGTTGTTTTGGTCTTGTAAGGCTAGTATATAAAGCCATTTTAGCACGTTAGAAGTAGCATTGAGTTCTTTGTGATTTCATGTACACCAGACAATTTCTTGATAATAGTAATCGTGTGCATTTTGAAGTTCATGTGCGTGTGTGTGTTTGATTCTTCAACTGATATTGTGTCTTTAATTTGCTATTTACATAATTGTCATTGGTTGAATGTAACTAAACATTATTGTTTGAATTACTTAATCAAACGAAACTTGTTTAAAACACTTGATCAGTTTCCACATGATCTTGTGTTTGTCGATATCATATTGGAAGATCCAGATCCAGGACTTACACCCATGGGCAGTGTGACACTCATACTTGTCTTCTATATTAAATGTGTTAAACGGTTGTTCATTGGTTGTCTTTTCTGATCCAACACAAGATTGAAAAATTTAGCATGACTTGACACTACACAAAGCTAAACATCATGTCACACATACACAAAAATTTAGAAAATGACCAAATATGACATGTTGAACCCATATTTTAACATTTTTCCCCCACATATAACACTTTAAATTATAATGTTACAGCAAAATGTAAAAATGTCTATAAAACAAATAAATTTTATTTTTACACATCCATTTCTCTCTTAAAGTTTGAGTTTTCACATAGACTTACACAAAAGACCACGTTAATCAGTTTAGGACATGATCCACATTATTATTAATAGTATATAAAAAAGTAAATTGGTTAATTGGGTCAACTCTTTAATTCCTTGGGTTGACACGACACAATCCGTTTAGATAAACATGTCAACTGAAATTGACCCAACTAAAATTGACCCAAACCGACCAAACTCAAACAAATGAATTGTTTCAAAAATTTAGTGTAAGGCATAATGTTGATAGATTAAATTAAAACATTGAGATTTTAATATTTAGAAACAACCAAAGAACCGATTTGAGAAAAGGAAATTGTCATAGAAATATATCCTTAGGTTTGTTCCAATTAGATTACTTATATTTTTTTTGTTTCATTAAGGTCACTAATACTTAATTATGTTCCAATTAGATCACTCTACTTTAAAGATACCTTTTACCCACAAAATGATTAAAATTTTTTTTTTTGATTCACATAACCAACCACCATAACTGTTTTAAAAAGTAAAAATAAAATAAAATTTCAAATGACATGATAACTAGGTAAAATGTATATGATTGTAACACTTATTTAAAGTAAGGTGACTTAATTGGAAAAAAAAAAAGTATGAGTGAAAAAAACTAATTGGAACAAAACTGAAAGTTAATTACATTTTTATAAAGTTATACCTTTAAAAAATATTATTTGAGTTGTCTAAATCCAAATAGATATATAGAATTTGAAAGTTTTACTCTTTTTTTGTTTTGGTTCTTTGTAGAGTTTCAAAAAATTTTATGTATAAAATATTTTGTAATAGATTAGTATTTGTATAGCCATATAATGTTCACCCCTATATCACATTCTACAAACTCATTTGTTACAATAGCTAATATTCATGATTCAAGATGTATTTCTTGCAACAACTATTGTTTGTCAGAATTTATTATTTGTTTTCTCATAATCAATGACACATATGATTAATGCATGTGGTTCTTAACTTCTTATGCAATGATCTTCTTCTTGGATAGTTGGATACTTCATGAAGATAAATTTGATAGTTACCACTTACCAAGATAACATTCCATGATAAAAATTGCAAGACAATCACAACTTTGCTAGGTATATGAGTATATCTATTGCCATTCCTTAGCATAGAACAATAACAAACAATAATTTGCAATCTTCTCATAAATGAAATACCTTAAAAACCACAAGGGGAAAATATGATACATTCCAAACCTAAAAGTATGTGAACAAACAATTTTGAAATATAAACCCTCAAATTAGAATACTGTCACTCTCTTCACCTACATGAGGGTTTTCTAAACCCTAGAGACAGAAACATCACAGAGAACGAAAATGGAAGGAGCATCATACCAGAGGTTCCCCAAGGTCAAAATTCGCGAGCTCAAGGATGATTATGCCAAATTCGAGCTCCGTGAAACTGACGCCAGCATGGCTAACGCGCTCCGGCGCGTCATGATCGCCGAGGTTCCGACGATCGCCATCGATCTCGTTGAAATCGAGGTAAACTCATCGGTTCTCAATGACGAGTTCATCGCTCATCGTCTTGGTTTGATACCTCTCACCAGCGAGCGTGCGATGAGTATGCGGTTCTCGCGTGATTGCGATGCCTGTGACGGTGACGGCCAGTGCGAGTTCTGTTCCGTTGAGTTTCATTTGAGAGCTAAGTGTATAAATGATCAAACGCTTGATGTTACGAGTAAGGATCTGTATAGCTCTGACCATACTGTTGTGCCTGTTGATTTTTCTGATTCCGGCGCTGGCTTTGAAAATGCTGAAGATCAGAGGTCTATCTCTATCACATTTAGATATAATTTACTAAATGTTTCTTTTTTATATCTAAAATTCGTTTGTGAATGGTTAGGGTCTGTGCATTATGGTTTTAAACCTTCGATTATGAAGATTTGGTTATAGTCATTTAGAGTTATTTTACCAGATTAAGGTCAGAAAATTCTGTAAACATAAATGCAAAATTTGTAAGAGTTGCCTATTATCCATTGTGAATCAGAATCTATTCTTTCAGAACATGAAAGTCATGGTTTTACAAGTAATGTTACATGCATCAGACACACTTTTTAAACTTTGCAACGGCAGGACCCATGTTCAACGATTCTGTGCTTTATAGATACCATTGTTTTCACAGTAAATTGTAGCTTAAAAGCTATGTGTTTTGTTTAGGATTACTTGTACAAAGATTTTACCAACCAAACCTCACAAAGTGAGTCTTATCGCATGAGGGTCAGTGAATTGTTATATCTAATCCTCATTCTAGCTTTATCTAGTTTTAATATGCTTTTGTATCGGAATCTTTTCTGTTATTCTGGTTAAGATGAGTTAGTTGGCCAACCATTAGGAAACAATGCTCAGAAAGAACTTTTGGTGTTTTATTCAATATTGAAGCCTCAGAAAATATATTTGAGCAAAAAATGTACTTGATTTGGGTCAAAACTTCCTGTCATTATGCAAAAAAGCCAATTTATGCAAAGTCACTTTAAACTTTGATTTGTAAACTCATTATTGCTTCTTGTGGAGTTTCAGAAAGCACTTTCTAAATTGTTATGTTTACCCAAGAATTGTCTCTCTTTATTGTTTATGACCATAAATCTGCTATAATATTTTTTTTCACATCACATTCTTAATGATATTTCTTGTTTGAAGTAAAGGATTTCATAGTTGTATTTTATTCTAATTCACTGTCATACCAGGAAGGTTTATGTGAATGTATGATTGTACATATACTCTTAAAAACTATTCTTCCCATTATTATTGTTTCGCTGTGAGTAATTTTAGAAGTTAATAATTTTTTTTGGTTTGTTTAGGGGAATTACAATTGTGAAACTTCGCAAAGGACAAGAATTGAGACTCAGAGCGATTGCTAGAAAGGGAATCGGTAAAGATCATGCAAAATGGTCACCTGCTGCAACTGTCACTTTCATGTATGAACCTGAAATTCACATCAATGAAGAAATGATGGAAACTTTATCACTTGAAGAGAAAACAAGTGTAGTTGAAAGCAGCCCTACCAAAGTCTTCGCCTTAAATCCCCAAACTCACCAGGTTTCTTCATTATTTCTCAACTTTTTTAATCTCTATGTACAACCAATTAAGCTTTATGTACAACCAAAAGATACACATGTCTCATTTGGTTAACATATTATCCATTTTGTCAAGGTAACCATTATCGCATAAACTCTTTTGGTTGTTTTTACATATCACCCTTGTATAGATCTCAACTTTGACCATTAACCAGTGTTGTAAAAATCACTAGATGCTAGTTGGGTTATTAATCAGATTGGAATTTTTATATGCAACTTTTTAAACTTATATATATGCATACACACACATTGTTGAATGATTTTGACCAATTGTTAACTCAATTTTGACCATCTAAAACCAGTTTTTAACTAATTTTGACTTATTTGAACCAATTTTGACCGACTTTAAAAATCACTAGGCGGTAGTTGGGCGATTAATCAGATTGGAATTTTTATATGCAACATTTTTTAACTTATGTATCCACACACACACACACACACATTGTTGACCGACTTTGACCAATTGTTAATCAATTTTGACCATCTAAAACCAGTTTTTAACTAATTTTGACCGACTTTAAAAATCACTAGGCGCTAGTTGGGCGATTAATTAGATTGGAAATTTTATATGCAACTTTTTAAACTTATATATACACACACACACACATTGTTGACCGACTTTGACCAGTTGTTAATCAATTTTGACCATCTAAAACCAATTTTTAACTAATTTTGACAACCTACCGATTGTAGCCTGCGATTAATTTTGATTTTTACAACACTGAATATGATCTAAAGAGGAACTTATTTCTATAAAAAATAATTCAAGAAAATCCGGATTTGAGCACTGAATCGATGATAACGAGTCTGTTTGTGGCGGTTATGATGTGATCAGGTGGAGGTGGTGGACCCGGAAGCATACACATATGATGATGAAGTGTTGAAGAAAGTGGAAGCGATGGGTAAACCAGGGCTCGTTGAAATCTATGCAAAAGAAGACAGTTTTATCTTCACGGTTGAGTCAACGGGTGCAATCAAAGCTTCTCAATTGGTGATTAATGCCATTGATGTTTTGAAACAGAAGCTTGACGCGGTTCGCTTGTTGGAGGATACTGTAGAAGCTGATGACCAGTTTGGGGAATTAGGTGCTCATATGCGAGGAGGTTGACCAATTGACTTCATCTTAATCTGAATGTTAATTTACTGTCAGTTTCTTTGGTATGGAAAACTGGGTTTTTCTTTTATCAGATTGTAGGGTGTTTATCTTTAACTTGTGTTATATTTGAAGACTAAGAATGATTTTTATCTAACTCTATTGGTGTTGCAAAAAACTATGATGCTAATCATCATGCAATCAGTGTTGTAAAATCCTGATTAATCGTTGGATTTCACCTAATTGGTTATAAAATTGGTATGCGGTTAAAATTCAATCAAAATCAGTAAAAACTGTTTATTTGTATAAAAGTTTTAAAAATCACATATAAGAACTCTAATTAGTTAATCTTGTTTAATTACAGTTAATTGTTAGTTAATACCTCATCACTGAGTAGTGTTAGAACAGTGCATGCAACACAAATCATTGTTGGCCTTATTAGTTATTACTGTTACGAATAGCCCAAGTAACCAACCCCACCCAAAAGCAAAAGAACCCAACTCCAATAAGAAAAAGAATTAGATATCGAAAAATATTATGTTTCAATTGCTTGTAATCGGTTTAATCCTCTGGTTCCCATATCCTTCTATTGTGTTTCAACTGCTAGTAATCGGTTCAGAATCAATAGCAAATCTCTGTTGGTAGTTTCTCTAGTTGATTTCTGTTACATCAGTTATTGTTCACAACAATTACATAAATGTTTAGTCCTAACCGTCTTTGTAACTGTAACTAACCATTGCTGGTTTGGATCGTAGGGTGGGTTTCACACATACCATCATTAGGGTGCGTTGGTGTCATCAAAGTGACAATCATTATGAATTGCCTTTGTAGTTTGCAAGCCAAAATACATCATCTTAAATAAAACTATTTTAGGTAATGTTAAACTAGAATGCTTTTTTTGAAGTTTGAGTTTTTCTATCATCTTCACACCTTTATCATCTTCTGAGCTTATTTTTAAAAAGTCGAACAATCCTTCATATTTATGAACATACAATCAAGGATACCTGAAAGTATTCAACAAGTACATCAGTGGCTAAATCTACCTTAATGGCTTGCCCGATGGGTTCTATGAAATATAAAGATATATATTGTTTGCCCCAAATTATGCAAATACGTAGATATTTCAGACATATCGAAACAATTACGTTGGATATCATTACTATTGAAATGCGAAGAAGGCATACAATCACAACAACAATCTTCCAGTTGGGGGCCAAAACCATATAGAAATGATAATTTGTCGTTAGTCGCGTTATTTTCTCTAAAACAAACATGGTTTTCATCAACAATATGGTGTCATTTGGTTGGTTCTAACTTTGTTAGCATAACTTTCACCTGGAAGCACAATATCATGGAAGCACAATTTATGAACAATTCTCTGAATTCAAGAGTTCGAATTTAAATCACAACTTGCCATAACATGGTTCAGGAACTTGTAATTAAGATTCCCAACTCAAAAACGCCTGCGGTGAATAATGGTTTTCCACATCAGCGGTTTAACGTGGGCAAATTAAAATGTAAAGTGAATTGCGAATCACCACCAGTCTAATAATCCAAGAAGGAGATGAGGAATAATAATGCGATGAGTAATGGTTTCCCACATCGGTTAATGTTAGTTTTTGAGGTGAGTAAATAATAATGCAAAGTGAAATTAAACCCATTACCGGCTGCGTGATGGTTATGTGGGTTCGCATATTCTTCTAAACCCTAAACCACTTCGCTTGACGGAGGTTGTGTCATTTGTTAGATATGGGTTTCTTTTACCGGGTTTTCTTTAACCATCCAAAAAATTAAACGAAAATCCGAGATCTGTGCGGACCCATGGCTTAGTGGAACCTTGGGTTGACTTGAAGGTGGTGTGCCATTGATACGTGTTGGACACATGTCTCGGTCTATGCCTCGTCACTCTAGCGCAGTCATTTTTTTAATATAATATAATTTAATGCGGGATGAAGACAATTAACTAGAACACTTCTCAAATGTTACATACACTCTGGTTATGGTTTGTTTCCGAATTCATGTATATTATAGTTAAGAAACAAGTTACACCACAAACGTACAAGTTCCTTATTCTCTTTAAAATAAACAATGTGTTCTATATATGTATTTACTGGATAAACTAAACTCAGATGCCACTACAAGGGATTACTTATCAATCCTAAACACCATAATTAGAAATATAATTACCCTTAGTAGAAACAATCTGTAACTCAATATGGGGGATAACCTCCTGAATATGGAGAACCTGATAATGACACCAACATCTGGATTAGTGAGTAATGGAAGGAATGATCAAATATTAACAGGTGGGTCAAAACTATCATAAACTTTGTTTTGTATTGTATAACTACGATTATAAAACCATATATGTATCGGATGACTTGTACGTTTGACCTGTTAGAGTATAACGTACCCAAATACCGTTCAAGAAAAGAAGTTAATATATTAATAATTAGCATGAGAATATTGTGAGCCAATTAAATAATTAATGGTTGTGGTGGATATATTGAATTGTTGAAAATAGTGACGACAGAACCGTCGTTTATAACAACCGAAACTCGTTGAATAAGTGAACGCGTTTAAAACACAATTTATGAAAGAAAAAGCAAAGAATCTATAGACGTTTTCGTAAGCCCGTGTAGCCGCATACCGAAGTATAAAACTCCAACTTGTTGAATAGTCAAATTAGTATTCAGTCAACGCATATAAAATATATTATTTAAAAATCTTATTGTAGGTCGTATAGTACTAAATTACTAATTTAGATATGTACGTACATCATACTATTCGTATATGGATGCAAACAAATGATACAAGGTATGTACATAGTATAAACAAACAAAGTTACCCAGTAAAATCTCACTAAACAATAAAGCACATGGAGGGTGGGTATGCACATAGTAGATTAGTAGTTAGTGTATATTCTTATGAGGTTTAAAGTTTGAGTATTAGACCATGTAGTATTCAGGTGAGAGTGAGAACGAGGACGTGTCATGCAGGCGCCACATAGTGGAGAGAAGGTTGCTTATCGAGGTAATCACCAGCGGTCTAATGGGTGAGTGATCAGGATTATGAGTAAAAGAGTGATGCGATATATTTTAGCTGGTTGAAAAAAAAAACAGCTCACATATTCGCATAACCACCATCACGTACACGTAGCCGGCCCACGTCCCCTCTCATGGTGATACTACATAAGGTTTTATTGGGGACATTATACATTATCAAGAATAGATTGAATTGCTGAATGTTGATTTAAAAAATATACAAGGTTAACTCTATACATATAGAGATAATGACTATAACCTACAATTGTTTAGCGAGATATTGCGTTAAGGAACTACCTTACTTATATGTACTTTACATTCATGTAATTATACTTTATATTAAAAATAGAATGATATCTAATTACTGTTTTAACCCTAATGAATAGTAACTCTACTGTCTCCATACCCGGGACATGATTTTACAATTGGGTATGGGACCAGGATTAGGATTACCAATACCCAAACCGAACCTAACCCATTGTCATCCCTAGTTCTTTCACTGTCTTTGCAATTTCTAACACAAAAGGGTTTGAAGACATAATTTTAAGGTGAACAAGATTATAGAATATTAGGTCCATTAAGCTACAAAGGAGCAACCACTGACAACATCCTCAACAAATTACCCTCTTATAATAATATATAAAATCAAAGGCTAATAAAGGGTCAGCAACTATATTAATTTCTAATTAGCAGCAACCTATTCCACCAGCTTCTTTTCCTCATTAGTTATGTTAGAACTTTTATATCTCATGAGTACATTTGTTTTAATCTAGACTTCAACAAACTTATTGGTGTTGTTTAATTTCATTTATGGTGTTAAAAGTTCTAAAATATTAAAGAAGAGTCAGGCTTCCTATGAAGACAATGCAACTTGTTTCAATATAAATGTATTATTTTACCCTCACAGTCAAATAAGAATCTTTTTCACATACTTTTCTTGAAATATAATTACAACGGAAATTTACGTAAGTATCAACCAAAGTGATTGGCCTACAAATAAAAGAATTTTTCTTATATAACATGTATTTACAGTCAAATACTAAAATCATATGCCACTTGTGTTAATTGATCCTCAACACCATACTTCTTCACATTGACTTCAACTACAAGGGATTAGTTGCCAATAGTAATTTCTATACACCAAATGACCAAATTACCCTTCTAATCACCTTTACTTGGAAATGTGCTTCAATATAGCGGATACCCTCCTGGATATAAAGAACCTGATAATGACCCAATAATCAAGATTAGTAAAATATGGGGTTTTAGAGACTTAAAAGATAAGGAGAGTAAATGCAATACACACTTATTTTTATATGTATAAGTAAACTAACTATTGTGTTAGATATAACTACAAAACTATATTATTTAATTAAAAATGCATTTGAAAATTTCTTATGATATGTTTGACTAGATTAACCCATTTGGCCCGTTGGAGTATGAACCAAATACCCCCAACGGGTCGAAATTGCTACATTTATATTAGATAATGGATCAAGAAAAAAAGTTAATTAATTACCATGAGAATATTGTGGTTGTGGAGGATAGACTGAATTAGGATGGTATGTTTGAGGTGGATAAGGAGCTTGCTGAGGTGGATAAGTTGGCGGCACCGGGTAACCTCCGGTGGCGGCTGGTGGATAAAACATGGCGGCAGGTGGCGGCGGTGCAGAATACATAGACACCTGAGGTGCAGCTGATGTAACATATGATGGCATGTAACTATTTGCATTGTGACCCGAACCCGAATAGTGCATTATTAATCGGATCTCACCCGCATGCCTGCCTTTTTTAGACTGCAATGGCCAACAGCTGTCATCGTATCCTTGAGAAAGAACCTTCGATAAATGCACCCTGAAAATATAAAATATCATCCATATATGAAAAAAATTTAGTTTCTAAACTGATTTGATTTGCAGTTTTGACAGAAAAATCAAAGAGAAGAAGAAGAAAGATTACATACTTTCCATTTCCGATAAAGTCATCTCGTGAGATGGTATTACTGTTCCAAACAATGATGTTTAACTCTCTTAATCCTTCAATTGGACTGTATACGAATTTTTCTTGGAAAGTTGGGTTTTTTCCACCGTCTGTTATACCGATTTCAAATGTTAAAACATGATTTACAATTGAATATGTATACATTCATAAATGGCTGGATCAAATACAAAATGAATTTCGCCTAACAAACAATTTGGGCATTTGATTAAGTTGGCAATTTCATAGTTAGAGAGAGCTGACCTGTGCAAACACGAGTGCGATTTCTGGTACTACCGTATTCAACACAAACATAAGGATCTTGCCTCGAAATCCATTCTGTGTCTTTCAGTTTATTGCACCCAACCACTAGATATTCATGAAAAATAAGACATTAAGTAATAAGTATCAATATCGCGTAAAAAAAGTGTATCGATCGATTTCTGATTTTTAATGATTTCTTAATGAGTGAAAGTATGTGGTTATTGATCAGTTGAGAAAGACGAAAGCCTAATGCGAGTACCAGTGATCTCAAGGAGATTGCCATGAATGCTGTAACTTGCCATCGTATGATGATGTTGATGTTGATGATGATTATAAGTTGCTGGAAAACAATGAAGACAGAATCGTTTTTATAGGCAGATGCCGGCTGCTGCCGCGTCTCGCCGAGTAGCTGACTCTTTAGAAAAAGTCAAACGAGCAAAACAATGTATAAGTTTTGTTTGTTTTGGATAGGACTATAATCGAGCCGAGCTCGGGTGGGCTCGAGCTATGAGCCGGCTCGTTAATTTTTATTAACTTTTATACGAATTAATACAAAAAACATACAAAATTTTTAACAAATATTGCAAACTTTGTAAGCTTGATTACTAATTTATTTTTATTTTTTTTTACATATTTTGATTTATATATAAAAAGCTAATACTTGTTGTAATAAAATAGTGATTCCTATGAATTCATTAAAATTTTCAAAAAAAAAAGTAATAAAAATATATAAACATGTAATTGTATATATAAATGTTTTAATATTAATTTACATATATTTTATATCATATTTGGTTTAAAATCGAGCCGAGTCACGAGCCTAGCTACGGGCGGAGCTCGAACCGAGCTTTTTTGAGTGAGCAAAGAGCTTTTTGAACTAGGGCTTTTTAAAAAGCTCGTGGCTCGCCCGAAAAAAGCTCGAAGAAAGTTCAGCTCGAAAAAAGCTCGCTCCAAAACAAGCCGAGCCGGCTCGGCTCGAAAAATTGCGAGCTCGAGCCGAGCTACGCCCAGCTCGGCTCGTGGGTCGACTCGATTTTTAAACCAAATATATTATATTTATATATAAAAATATATATCATAACATGTATATATATACAATTATTTGTTTATATATCTTTTTATTTATGTTTTATTATTTTATTTAGGAAGGCCCCGCTATTTGGACCCTCCCGTTGACCACCCTCCCCCTACGGGCCGTCCAGGGTAATACGGGGCCGTAGGGGGTCAATTTATTTTATTTAATTTTTTTTTGGTAATTGCCCGTAAAAGTGCGGTTTTTGACGCATTTGAAATGGGGATTTGTAGGTTCCCTCAATTATGCGGATGTGATTGATTTCCCTATTAACTATAGCGTTGGGGATGGAGGATAAGATGGATAGTGGTTTTTTGTTGTTTTGGTAAACATTTGAAGATGGGGCTAGGGATGAGAGGTGAGTTGTGAATGCTCTTATTAGTTTATTTATAAGAATCAAGACTTTTATCCGAAAGAAAATCAATCTTGATGGAGCTCGATATTATTGACTTTCTTTTGTATAAAATTCTTGATTCTTATAAATAAACTAGATAAAAACTCCTTATTTATAAACTTTACTATATCATTAATTTCACTCAAACTCCTAAGATGTAATTCAAAATGTTTAAATCTACCTATAAACCTACTAAATTATCATTACTAATACAAGACTTTGAACATAGTCATACTTTTATCTATATAAACATTCAAATAATAAAATCAAGATTAATCCCTACGAACTTAATCCTATTTTGAAAATTAATCCTAATTTAATTATTTATATTTATCCTAAACTTTAAGGGATAACGTGTTAATAATCTTTCATTGTTACCCAAATGTAAGACTTGTGTCTTGAAATATCGATAGCAAAACTTATATTGACCCCTTAAAATAATACATGTGATGTCACTAATTTTGAAAATATATCATTTTCCATCACCCCACACGTTACTCAACCAAACCTACCAACTTTATGGTCAAAATACATTTCAATAACCACCACCTTTCGTGATTATTTCCTAGTGCAAAAAAGAAGTTTCATGGAAAATACATCCATCAACTTTCATACATCTTACAAGAAAAGACATCCACATACAATCAAACCCATCTTCGTAACATAACATTCATGAAACCTTATGAGTTACCCGTACGAACCAAATTACTAAATGAATGAAATAAGTTGTTTAAACAAAAACTTAAAAAAAAAAAAAAAAAAAACTTAAGGATCCATTTTATGTACATGTAACGACTGTGTAACCAAGTCACTCGATCATTCTCATTCACTTTCATAGTCTTCATCGTCTCCAAATGTAAACACAGATGCATCAGCTGCCATCGCCTTAAAATCGCTTACCCCTCCAACTGGGCTTACCGAATCATTTTTGGGCCCACTACCAGAACTTATTTGGGCCGGGCCCGAATTTCCTATGGATAGATTCTTGGTGTCATTTGACAGATTTGCAACTTTTCCAGAAGTCAAACTGGTTTCAGATGCAGTGTCGGAAAACACCTCGTCTTCTTTTACACCGGTTTTGGAGTCTTTTGGAAACTTTTCAGAGGCGGCAGGTGGCGGAGGATCTGCACTTGTACCCTCTGCTGATTTGGTTGTACTTTCAGTTTCGGGTTTGGGTTGTGCAGCAGTACCGTCATAGTCGACAACCACCACCTCCACTTGAAACCCGGGAGATGGCAGTTTCCTCTGCAGATAATTAATTTTGTAATTTTAAATTTTTAATAAACATTTCATAAGATTAAAATATTGAATGTAACACAAATTGCATATCTATTACTTTTTTAGTTTTTTTAAATTAAAATGTTACCTTGTCAAACCCATCTAGATCATTAGTAGTTAGAATCATCCGGTTCTCAATCATTGTTGTGTTCAGCCAGCTATAAATATGAATAAAAAAATATATAAAAATAAAAAATACAGGTGAAGAAAATGTCATGAAAGAAAGAAAAAATAAATAGTTGTATGCTGTTAAATTAATTTAACTGACGGTTTGATGTGTACCAGTAAAAGTCGCCTTGACGGTCATGAAAATGAATCTTGAAATCACCGGTCAACTCGGTCAAACCGGGCTCACCAGGCAGAGCAAAGACCATTATACCCTTTCTTGGTGCTGAAAACCAAAAATCTTCAGGCTGCAATATAGAGATAATCTTGATTAAAATCCAATATTCATTTAACATTGTCATTTACTAACTAATAGTTATATTACTAATTGGCTAGTTGCTGACGTGTCATGCAATTCGGAGAAAGATATGTACCGATAAATCCTTGGTTCGAGGATGCTTTTTGGTTGAAAAGAGAACACCTGCAAATTAATAGAGATCATATCATAGGTGAAACAATTTACTAAATAATTGAAATAATGCAACATATATATTAAAAAAAAGATATGAATGAAGGGGCAGTTTGGAAAATAAAAAGAAAATATATATATACATGTGTTAAGTGTTTACCATTATGATCTGAGATGGTAATAGAGGGTCTGATCCAATATGGGCACCTATGAAGGCGAAATCCTCTAAGCATACACCTACATTATAAATACATAAACTACAATAATATCTTGAATCTTTGAAGAGAAGAATTTTGAAAATTTTATCAATTACAATAGAATTTGGGCGATTTTCACCCGGTTTGGTCGGTTCTCGTTTTGGCTCAAGTTTTTTTCGGGCAAAAAAAAATCCCAAAAAAAAATAATAATAAATGAGAAAAATTCCAACCGCTTTAAGAAGATATATATGAAAAAACATGCTAATTAAAAGCCTCAAAAGTAAGCATATGGTATAGAAGAAACAATATTAATATATGAAGCGTAACATAACATGTACCTGCGCCCAGGCTGATCTTCTCCATTGAAATATGTCATAACACGTTCAAAATATTTGACATATCTCTATTATATCAAAAAAGAAAAAAAATTAAAAAAGAAACACCAAAGAAGCATTTCAGATTATGTTACATTAAATAAACAAGACACAAATACACAATCCACTAGAAATGGCAAAATTAAAAGGTTGGGTAAACAAGCCAGCAAGGATTCATGCTAACATAATTCCCTGCAAGTTTTCAATATAATTACTTGAGCTTTAAGAAAAATGTATGTATATTTTTAACAGCTTAAATTTCTCACCAACGGGAATCATGATACCGTTGGACCAAAGGCCCTTTGGTAGAAATATATAAATACAATACTAATTTAATTTTGAAACAAAATGAACTGAAGGGTTGTATGCATTTTGACCTTTTGAACTATTTCATTGTTTAATTTGACCCTTTGTCCTGTTTGAGATAAAATCATAACAGAAATTCACCCTTCAAAATTGTTACATCAGCTACACATTAAATGGAATAATGGATATAACCTGTAAAAAAAACTCAACTTACAATTTGACTTGGGAGAACAAGGCCTTTTCCATCAACACATCTTTTTTGGTTATAATATGATATAGACTCCTCGGATGTAGGGAAAAACTGCATGGAAAAATTTAAAAAAAAAAAAATTATAAAGCAAAAATAAAACATTAATATTCATTTGGATTCTAGTTTAGTAAAATGAACACCTTCAGATATAAAAGAAGACTTGATATCATTAAGCCTGTTCTAGCCATTCCGGCTTTACAATGCACAACCACAACATTCTCAATGTCTTCTTTTAACCATGAGTATGCACTCTGGCAAAATGATATTATGAGTCGAATCGGAGGACAATTATGATCATCAAATGGGAAACTAGCAACCTGCATATGGTAAAAAGAAAATATTTAGTCGCATGATAGATCAATCCAGGTATAAAAAACATTTTAAATGTCAGATACATCTATGATGTTTTAGAAGGTAACAACTAGTGATTATTAACCAATTATAACTCTTTGCAGCAAAGGAAAAAAATAATGTTTTATACTTTTATCTTGCTTGGCATAATTTATACTGCCAATAAAAGCATGATATTTATCAACCGAAACATGAATATCGAAAGCGGTTTGAGTTGTTGACAAACCTTCCCTTCAAACAGTGATGCATCATAGAGTCTCTCAGAGCAAAGATTATACACCTTGTACTTATCCTGATGTTTACAAATAATATTAATGAAATTTAACACCCCAATAAATTGAAATAAGTAATGAATGAGGATTTTAGCAGCGATCACGACGGATTACTAACTCTAGGTAAAACTATGAAAGTATGAAACATGATACGATTGTAGATTAAATGCAAAAAACGATCTACAAGAAAGTGTTCTTACTTTGTGATAGGTTTCGAAGAACCTGATAACTTCCTCCATTTGGTTACGATAAAATCCCTACAACAAATCTTTAAAAAATCAACCAAACTATTTTCATCAAATATGGAAATAAAATTATATTAATCCAATGATAGAATAACTATATTAACCTCAACATATCCAAAGAAACCAGAGCTCATATCACCAGCAGGAAATCCCATCGCAATTATATTCTCAGTGATATATGTCATATCCAAATCAAATCCCCCTTCCTGAAAAGAAACAAGTGATGTATGAGTATCTAATAATAATAATATATTTCTTGTGAGACAGTATCATAAATATCCAAACTAAATATGATACAAAACTTATTATAGAACTCAGCTATGTACATTTCTTTCTGTTTCCTTGGTTATGAAATTTGAAAAGATGTGAGAATTAATAATTCTCAAGAAATAATTACAGTGGAAGAACATAATGTACATAGATTTAAGATTTTTTAATGACAGCTTACTGAAGAAAAAATAAACATACCTGATATCTTCGTTTATTTTGTGATACAACATGACGCGCCTTGACCTGAACAGCCTTGACCGCATTTTTAGACGTGTCTACAAACCCTTTAGTGAGTGTTCCAATAATGCCAGCTGTCGGTGTTGATGGAGCCCCATCAGGACTATTATTATCATCTTGCTGTTGAGCCTTTGGAGACAACCGCAACCCGAGTCCGCTAGTCAAACGAGCAAAAGGTGACCTGGTGGCATTTGCATTTTCAGATGATGATTCGTCTTGTGTGCCTCCAATTGGTTGAGGAAGTTTCAGACTTTTGGCCCATGTGGTTATGCCAAATGCAGATGGCTGTGATGTTGAATCTTGTGCAGAATCATGTCCAATATTCTCTGCAGAAACAGTTTGTGAGCCCGAGTCTTCTACAGGAGGTGATGTCATCTTATCAGGTTCTTGATCCATTTTCTGTATCAGATCTCTATAAAACAAATATATGGAAACACAATTTTCTTAATAAACATGAGTTTAAGGTATATGATTAACAAACCCATAGATGGATGACAAATCAGTAAGACAACATAAATGATCTTTGGTTCTGGAAACCTCTGCTTGCACACACTGATCTTTAATTCTAGAAAAGGTTTATCTAGGTACACTAGATTATGGAAATAAACTTTGTTGACAGACATCAATCTGTTAAAAAAATGATTTTGCGATGAAGTTAAGTCACTACACAGTTTAGACTTTAGATCATCACCAACAATTCACACTGAGCCAAAAGAAAGCTGAGTAACCGCATTCATCTATAAAGTTAAGCTGGGAGACGTTTTATAAATAACCATCAATATGAACACTGGATTAGTCAATACTAATCATTACGTCAAATGATAGTGACAGAATATATGGATGTATCATGTATTTGCATATTAATCACAAATAAAACCCTAAAACTCCTAATTACTAAGTTGTCATACGATTAACTACGTAATCCTAATATATCACAAACGAATTTGACCAATGATCAAGTCAATTTTCATTTATCAAAAGAGGGCAACGCGATCCACGGATCCAAACAGATATTAAATTTGCAAATTCTACAGATAAATTTCTTCCAATCTCTAGACCTAACCAATCATTAAAAAACGCATACTCGTCTACACATACTAGTGATGGAATACACCGAACTTCAGATACGATGATTTATTTGTAAAACAGTCAGTTATATATCGAGCAACACTGTTAACTAAAATCTTACGAGGATCAGTGGTTTCGGACAGCCGACGGCTGAGTAGTTTGCGGTGGCTAACGGTGGTTTCCGGTGACTTGTGGGAGGTATTCGGTGACAGTAGTAGTAGCAGTCGTCTTCTTCTTAATTAGCGTTTATATCTCCGCTATAAGATTGAACTTTACGAATAAAACAATGAATCGATTAAATTTTATGTATTTGCTAACAAGTCCTGCAATTTCGTTTCTTATACACACCCGACCGTTACCAAGTGTTCGTATTTTTACTGAAGTCGCACTTATCATATATTTCATATTGTGTTCTACATATAAGTCCGGTAACTATTCTTACATAGTAAGGGTGAGCACGGTTCGGTTATTGCCTAAAACCGTAACTGTAACTGAAATATTTGGTTATTAGTTTTTAAAAACCGTTCGGTTTCGGTTTTTCGGTTATATTATCTGTTTGGGTTCGGTTTTCGGTTATTTTTTGTTTTTTATATATTATTTTATTTTTTGTTTTTTTAAGTAACAAAAAGTAAAAAATGCAAACACCTAGACTATTAATAGATAATTAATGAAGTGATTTATGAGACGATATAAATAAATAGTGGCGAAACATATTTTGACTTTGTAAATTAAACTGTTAAGCAAATAAAAATACTAATATATATATACATAAACGCATATTAAATTTATATAAACACTAGTATATTTATAAAA
>WOUH02000022.1:3293400-3311945 GCA_009936405.2 Stevia rebaudiana | reverse complement strand
AATGTGATGTGTTATCTACTACCACCAATTGTCGCACCGACTGCCACTCCCGCCACCACCCACCGCCACCTCCCGCTGCCACCTGTCACCACAGCCCTTCGCCACCTGTTGCCGCCTCCTGCCACTGCTGCCAGCCGCCACTACCTTCTGTCGCCACTACCTCCTGCCGCCACCAGCTACCACCGTCTCCTGCCGCTGGCCGCCTCCGCCACACTCCGACACTCTTTCCTGCCACCTGTCGTCACCAGCCACCACCGCCCCATCAACCGCCGCCACCGATTGCCACCATTGTTCGCCTTGGTCATGTATTCCAATTCCATAACAAATACAACCAAACACATTTTGTATTTTCAAAACAATCCTATAAATTCAAAATTCAAATTCAAATTCCATTTTCAATTCCAATTCAAATTCCATTTCCAACAAATTCCGCGAACCAAACGACCCTTAGTTCTACAGTCAACCGCATCTTAGTTGCACCTACAAAGCCACACAAGTCGTGCACAATGTCAAACGTTCCCCCTTCTATGCCTACTAAATTAGGTAAACTTCGAGAATTTTAATATAGGACATGATGTTCTAAACATTGTCTATCATATAGTAGAATAACACACACGAAGTAAAAGCTTAGTTTTTTCCTACTTGATATAAGTATATGTTTTATAGGTTAAATCACTGATGTGAACCAATATTTATGAACTCAGAAAAGAAAATTAGAGATAGCTTTGTTCACCAATATATGTATTATTTTTTCATTTATAAAACATTGTAATCTTTGGATTTATGGTTTGATCTTTGATCACAACACAGAGTTGGTGTGACTCAATAAGTACACCGTTGTTTAAGCATATTGAAGAGGTAAAATTTCTTGGAGTTCATGAGAGATCTCATATTCTTGAAGTGTAACTTGGATTTTTATTAGCTTGAATGAGACATTTTATTCAAATTTCAAGATTTTACTAAATGATGCATACGGAGATGTGTGTTTCCAAATTATAATATTTTGTAGGTAGAAAAATGTTAAGCATAGTGTTCTTGGTCATATGGAAGTGTAGGTGCTTTCAATGAGCTTGACATACTTTCTTTTTACCGCCGTACTGTCCAGTATAGTTTATTATAAATATAACTTTACTTGAGCTAAAAATTATTATTAAAACATACACTTGATTAGATCATAAACTCATGAAGTACTAACATATGCAATATTCTTAAACTTAGCTTTATTAGATCATAAACTCAAAGCCATCATTATCATATATCAATTTCTTAAAGTCATATCTTATAATAAGTAAACTAATGCAACTCTAGCACTTGGTTCAAACCATCATAATTACCACAGGAGTTTGTGATTTATATTTAGACATAAAACAATTACCCACATTTTTTCCTTATCAAAAGTAAGACAACTGAAATAGCAAGTTAAAATGAAATTTACAAACAACAAATACCACAAAATGTTAAATTGCATGCATGACTAAAACGTGAAGATGTAAAACCTACAAATGGATACCGCATTTACTGACAAAAGTGTATTAAAAACCACATGAACCGTTATACCAACCACTCATAGTTTGGTTTCGAGAAAGTAAGTCGATGAGACGGCTAAACCATCTACATCATAGGTTCGAACCAATCTCTGCCTTTTTGTTGGCGATTCACGCCAACAAAATTCCAAATGGAAAGATTTGGTTTCCGCCACATGCTTTCCCACATCACACGGGCACCCCATGTACATACCCCCGGGTAGTAACGTTATTTGATAACCACCATCGAAGGTGATCAGGTTATTAGATTTGGTGCCCGTCCAACGAACGTTTGAGGATACGCCTTTTGCCTTGTATGTTGAAGTTTGATCCTATTTGTATAACAAAAAATTATTTGAGCAAAAATTGTTTAAAAAATAAAAATTGGATGAAGTTTGATACTTTTTTTATACAGGTGTTCTTGGTCAGAATAAGACATACTTTTTTATCATAATTGAAAAAAATCAGGAATTGGATAATTAGTGAAATTGACAAAAAAAACTTGTAATTATAGATTACAACCCATTATTCCCTTTTAGCTGGTTTTTATAGTTCGGAGAATTTCATGTATCCACATCTAAACTCTTCTAAATTTACATATTTTCCCAAATTATAATGCATTGAAAAATGGTGTTTTGGGGAAATATGTAATTAAAAAGGTGGAGATGGGGATATATGTAATATTGTAATTGTCCCCTTCTAGAGTTAACCAATTGGTGCATTTAACATTTTACATAAAAGAAAACAAAAACTGGTTAATTGTATGTATATGGGTCTAAATCACTCCATCTAATATTCTAATTATATCTATGATCAGTTACTATTAAAAGGCTAATGCAAGTTAAAACCTGGATTAATTGACCCGATTCATTAAAAGTAAGTGATGTCACTGTCTCAGCTTCAGATTCTGTTGCACCATAAACACCGCTACGCTTTGTTACAGATTGACCTTTCCACGTACCAAGATGGAGGCTGATCCGACTTGCATCTTCCTAAAATGAAAAACAATAATAATTATTATTATAATAATATGACACAAATATACATAGCTGAAACCAATTAATATATGAATGATAGAATTACATGACATTGATAAATATAGGACTGCTAAAATACCTTAGATTCATCAAGAAATGGAGCTGTAACAATACCAACGCCTTTTTCTTCCAAAAACAAAATAAGCATTTCAACAAAACCTTTTGGATCCATAATATGGAATGCTCTTGCTCTTAAATCTTTTTCTTGTGAATAAAGACAACACTCGCATACAATTGAAGGCAGTTTAGAAGGAAGCTTTAGATTTCTGTGCATATAATAAGTAATAAAGATAAGATAATAAGCCAGTCTAATGGAAGTAACAAACAAATAAGCTTTTAAACAATCAGATAAAACATCACAATAAACCATCATAATAATAACAATGATGAATGAACTTACTTTGGTGATTCTTCTCCAATGTCATCTTCACCTAACACGCCTTGTCTTAAAACTGTTTCTAACATGCCAGCTGTCTGATACCTTAATGCAAATGCCTTCTCTTGGGGAAAGAATCCAATCTGTAGACTAATAACAGTCGATTTTTAACAGTAAATATCAAAAGTGCGACAATTTCTATGTATGTATTATGTCACACAAACATTTAGCCCAAAAGGCAAAAGCTCACCTGTTGATATTTATCAGCAGTAAACATGTTTGTTTCTTTGATTTTGTACTCTGCCCATTCGTCTTCATCATCATCTTTAGAAGTCGAATAGCTTGAGGAAGATTGTTTGATGTATAACCTATATTTGACACCAAATGTACAGCAACCATGTTCAACAGAGTAATAAATATCAGACACATAGTAACATATGTAAACTTCTTTGCATCTTTGGACATTTGTAAGATACAGTTCTTCTCAAATCACTAAGTAACAGAGTAACATACATGTATAGAATAATGAAAACACTGTAAGATATACTGTGTTACTTATAATTAGAATGAAACCTAATCAAATTATAGCATGTAATATTACAGAAAACACTAATTGATATATTATCCCTAATACTATATCCATGTAGCTTGAAGAAATCAAATTGATTAAGCCAGAAGCTTACGTTTGGATCAAACTAATCAAATCATGTTCACCGTAAGATCCCGCGGATAGCCTGGTGTCCACCTTATGCATCAGCTTCCCCTTTGGATCAAATTGCTGGTGCAAACATCACATAAACATCAATCAAGAGCATAAAAGCTATAAACAAGAACAATCGATGAGAATTACAGAACAGACGTGAAAAGAACCGGTCCAGTTCCCCAAATTGAGTCTGATAAAGCGCTTTAGGGCGTCGACGGTCATCGATTCGTTGCTAGTGTCTTGAGCATTATTATACGAAGTAGATGATGAAGAAGAAGAAGAGGAGGTTGCGGTAGCCAACAATGGAGTTTTGGGATGAATTGTTCGTCGATGGAATGATTTAGGGTTTATAAAAACTGAATTGGGAGAATTAGTGTTCATGCAAAAAGCTCCAATCGGACTGAAAGCTGCCATTGGAGATTGTTTATGCAAATTCTGATAGAATTCGAGTCTGGTGAGTTCTACGACCAATCATCAATTTAGCTGAAAAGGTGTGAGCATTTTCATACAATCAAACTATATTATCTTATCCACATTCGAATTAGATTTGGTAAAATAAAAACAGTATTAGCGGCACCGTTCACCCTTCAACTTGGTCTGGTTTGGTTCGATTTTGACCTCGAACCGTAATCATAACCGACATGGCGGTTAAAGACATTTGATAAGTGATAACCATAACCAAACGGTTATGGCGCTTTCGGTTAATCGGTTATGACGGTTATAATGGGTCGGTTAACCGCTAAATAAATATATATTCAATAATAATAATATCAAATTATCAATCAACAAAGCGGTATTCATAAATTAAACAAAGTATCAACCAAAACGATAAAATCTAATCCGTAAATTTATACAAAAGTTCAACATGGTTAAATACCAAAAATCCGACAAATGAAAATAGTTTTGGTGGATATTTAAGCCTAAATAATGGCATCTTTCTACACTCTTGTTTCATATTGCGTCGGTTCGGTTCGGTTCGGTTTTGGCGGTTCTGGAATCATGATAACCAAAACCGATCCGCTAATGTTGGTTATGAAAAAAACAATCAACCGAACCATCGGTTTTTATTACGGTTCGGTTTTTTCAATTATAACGGTTATGGATCGGTTAATTCAGTTTTTTACACACCTATACCGTTGACTCATTAAAAAAAATTATAATTTGCTCAAATTCAAAATAACAAATTTACTTCAAACTTTTTAAAATAATATTTTTGCTTCTTAATATTAATTAATGTGCCTATATCTGCTCCAGCCAGTTGACACCATTCTGTTAAAAGAAGGGAATTTTAATCTTTCTATTGATAGAGACTGACTGAATCATTTATTCAAAGTTGTGTGATACTATAAATTTATAAATACACAAAATAAATTAAAATACTATCATCAGCAACCTTCATTATCCATCATCATTTATTAACCAGCATCTTCATTTTTCTAATTCTATGTCATCTCTATTTACCATCACTGCCCACCCTCTTCTTCCCACCAACGCAGTCGTTGTCCTCCGTCATGAAGCTAGCCGACTTCCACCTCCATTTCAGCCACAACAGTCCCTTCCCATTTGCAAAACCCACAATTTTGGAACCTTAGAACAAGGATGGGTGGTGACGAGCGACAGTCACGCAAAGGGTCATGACGAAGCAACATGTCCATGTTGTCTTCATCATCATGAGGTTTTAGACATGTGGAAACCACATTGACCATAACCTGGATATATAGTGAGGTTTCAAATTTGTGTGAGAGGGCTTGGGGTGGGGGTAGTGAGCGATGCCTGGTCGTTGAAGTGGTGGTGATGGAATCTGTTCCGAGTCGACGTTACATGTTCTCGACAAGGCATGTGGTTTCCGGTGGTGATGTGGTCTCCGGTTGGTGGTGGTGATATTGTCGATCTTGAAGGGGTAGGTTGGAGAGAAAATGGGGGATGAGATTGAGTAAAGTACATATTTAGTCCTTTAGTTTTTTAAATTGTTGTTTTGTTCTAATATAAGTTTAAATTAAATGAATTAACTAGTCTTTATCAATATAAAGACTAAGGGCCCATTTGATGTATCTGACCGGATGGCTGACCAACGACTGGCTGACTCGGTCAGCCAGTCAGGTTGTTTGACGAACCGCCGACCGAGCCAATCTGCTGACCGAACTTCTGACCGAGACCATGATTTTTTGGTTGCTGACCGGGTGGGTTCGAGGCTGGTGGTCTGGATCGATGGCCGAGATTGCCGGGACGAGGCTGGTGGTGTGGATCGATGGCCGGGACGAGGTTTTTTTTATTAGTGTTCGTAAGAGAGAGTAAAGAGAGAAAGACAAGAGGAAGTTGAGAGCAGAAGAGAAAGGTAGGTGGTGGGTGGCGGTGGTGTGATGACTGGCGTTAGCGGTGTTCTTGAGAGAGGTGAGTGGTGTAGGGGTGGTAACTTGAGGCGATGGTGGCCAAAGAAAGTTAGTACAAATAGAATAGAGACCGTAAATCATTTGCTTTATTCTCTCTCTCAAATTTACAGTTTTAATTCAAGAGTCATAATGTTGACAAGACATAAGAAATTAGTGTGTACGTCAGAGTACAGTGTAGACTTGAGATAGGTTGCAAATTGGATTATTAAATACGTAACTAATTAAATATAAATATGTATATTATATATAATAAAATACGTGCTAATAGAAAGACTTCAGAGGGGAATTAATGCGAATTAAAAATCGAGAGATGTTAAAGTAAATTTATGGTTATTTTTATTATTCAGCAGAGTCAGTTAGATACAAAATCAAACAGCCAAGTTTCAGTCAGAACTTCTAATTGAGTCAGCTTCTGACTCAGTCAGCTCATACTAGGTCAGTCAAATCAAACAGCCCCTAAGTTAAAATGTATTATATCTTTTTTATTCCATTTATCCAATTAGGAAAAGAATTGATCTTTAATCTCATGGAGTCCACTTTTGGCACGATAAAGAAGATTCTTAAATAATTTGTCTTTGGAAAAATCACAAAAGGGCCGGGAAAGCATCTTTCAAATTAAAAAATATATTAAATCGCTAACACTAAGGATATTAATCAGTTCCAAGTTGTTATATGGAAATGTTTACTAAAAAGCAAAGAGAGTTTAGTTTATAATATACTAGGTTTAAAACCCGTGTGATACACGGGAATGGTTGTAAAAAATATATATGATGAAAGAGTTGTCGACTAACCAAAAAGTTAGAATTCTATATAACATTTCAAGTTAAGCTCATCATTTCGATAAAAGTATCATAAAAAAATCACATAAATAAAATAAATACAAAATAGAGAAACATTATATACTACTTATTACTGGAATTGCATAGTGAGTCTCAAAATATATAAACGACCAGTCAGTTAAAACATACATGAGTCTCAAAATATAAACTAATTATATAATTCATTTTGAAACGATCCTACTTCATATGAACAATACCATGTTTGAATTTTAAAAATTTATAAACCAAAAATAAATTAATTTTCTCTCTCTCTTTACACATAGTAATCATCCTATAAACAAAAAAAAAATGACAAGTTGCAATATTTGAGAAAATTAAGGTTTAATTGACAACTCATCTACTATATTTTGTTTTATTATATATATAGATATAGATTTGTACATGATTAAGACAAGTTAACATTATGATTGATTCGATTTGAATAACTTTTTTATAATTCTAGTTGTATAATGATTTAGGTTATCCTCCACTGTATAACCCTTAATCATCAATAATCAAGTTCGTCACAGGTGTCATTAAGCACTACTACCAAGTATTAACTTGAGCATGTACGATCTAGGTGAGTTTAATAATCAAATTTAAATAAAAAACGTAAAAACCGCTCGATCCATTGCACTTGTTAGTTGTAATTTTAGAGTAAATTTATAGAAAGGTAATCAACTTTCAACTTTGTTTCATTTAAGTCACTCATATTTTTTTTGTTTCAATTAGGTCACTCATACGCTTTTTGTTTTGTTTAAATTAGATCAATCATATTTTTTTTTTTGTTATAATTAGATCGCTTTACTTTAAATAAGTGTTTCAATTAGGTCATTTTAGTCCTAAGGGGATAGCTTGATGGTAAAATGGTGTATTCCCCAACCAAATGGTTGTGGATTCAAATACTCCAAAGTGCAGTTATAGTGATTTTAGTTGTTAAAAAAAATTTGGTCATTTTCCCAACAACATTAGGTTACCATATAATTCGCGGTTTTACCTTTTTTATAAATAATGGTGGTTGATGAAGTGAATCAAAAGATAAAAAAATAATAATAATTTATAATGTTTTATATAAAATGTAAAGGATTAGAACACCTCGTCAAAGTATAGTGACATAATTGAAACAAAAAAAAATATTAGTGACCTAATTAGAAAAAAAAAAAGAATAAGTGGTATAGTTGAAACAAAGTTGAAAGTTGAAAATTGGTCAATTTTTGTGATATTTTCCTCAATATGTGATTATCAATACATGTGTATGTGATTCTTGTAACTCTAACTTCAAAACAGTTCTCTTAAATAACAAACTACTTAATTGTTTCTTTTTAAATTTCAACTCATCTCTCAAAATTGACATCAATTTAAAAAACTATACAAGAAATTAAATAATAAGCTTGGATCTTTGTTGAGTCAAACTCGATCTTACATAGACTCGTCACATTATCATGTCGTAATTTGGGCGTAACCAAATACATTACGTTGAGCTTGAGTGTTTAAACCTAGTTGAATTTAGGCTTCCTAACCAAATACAGCTATAGTAGCTACATCCTAATTTTTTTCTTTTATAATCAATCCAATCTCATTTCTAGCAAGAATTTATATGTATGTTAAGATCACATGCAGAGTTAAAGTTTTAGCAATAGTTTTACCTCAAATAATTATGCAACTCCAAGTTAACAAGTTAAAAACATTGTTCTATAAATACAAGTTTAATAACAATAAAATATATTTACCAAAATACCTCATGTTGATGAATCACTCCTCCGACTACTACGCGCTAAATGGCTACAGGATTCCACAGCATTAACAATAATATGAATGCGTACTACAAGAATGCTGGATTAACAATATATATAAAGCTTATGCTTACAATGAATGACCTCCAAATAATGATATCTTTTAACTTTCAATCTTTTGATAATTGCATCTTCTTAATAGCATGTTTAATCCGAAGGGCCGCCCTAACAACATCACCTCTTGTAATAAGTCCAACCAACTTGCCATCATCATCAACCACCGGAAGTCGACGGTATTTTGTCTCAAGCAACAACCTTGTATAAAAAAAATAACATATATATGAAAATATAACTAATATACGAGTTAATTCCAAAGATGGTCCTTGAGGTTTGCGGAAAGTAACATGTTTTGGTACTAAAGTTTTAAAGTGACAAGTTTGGATTTTATGCATGGGTATTAAGACTAACTTCCGTAGACTTTTCCATTAAATTTGAGTGAAATGACCAAAATATCCTTTGACTTTTTGGATAGTCAGTCACATGGTAAAATAGTCAAAGGGTTTTTTTGGCCCTTTCACTAGAATTTAACGGAAAAGTCAACGAAAGCTAGCGTTAATACTCAAACTTGTTACAAAATCGAAAGCATAAAACTCAGACATATTACTTTAAATCCTTAATACAAATACTATTACTTTAAATCCCTAGTACTCAAACCTGTTACTTTTTGCAAACCACAACGACAATCTGTATAATTAAATCTATCTATATATATATATATATATGTATATATAAGACACAAGTGTTGATCTACAATACCTAACTGCTTCCTCAAGGTTTGAGGTTTCGTGAACGACAAGTGGAGTAGGTGTCATCAAGTCCCCAACAACTTTCCCGTCAGTTTTACCAAGTAGTTTCTGAATCTCATTGAAAGTCTGCAGTATAAAGAATTATAAAACAAATATTTTTATCTTTGCATTTGCTATAATCAAGGATTTAAAGTACCAACAGTCGCATGAATTTTAATAAGAGGAGATTATTTGACTTACTTTCCAAGAACTATCAACATCAGGAAACAAAACTGAGTCGGCGTGATTGCCACCTGAAAACCGATGATGGTACAAAATACATGGTAAACGTATGGAAAAAGATAGGCTAGAAGCTACAATTTAAAAGCTTAATAAACAGCAAAAAGTGTATAAATGCATAAACAAATGGTTTTCCGCTTTCATGTATAATCATAAAATTCAGCAACTAGCAACAGTATTTTTTATTATAAAAAAAATGTAATCCAACAAGTTCAACTGAGTATAAAAAACTGTACCTGAAATTGAATCAAGAGCTAACAAGTCATAATCCGAAACGACACCAACCTGGAGACATTTACAAATTGAAAATATTCTTTTAAAATGCAATTATTAAAAACTAGGTTAAGCTACAAAAAACTAGGTTGAGGAAGAACATACCAAATTCCAATCAGCATCAACCACTGGAAAGCCTGTAATTCTTTTCTCCACAAGAATCTCTAGTGCTGTTTATACAAAACAGAAATACGAGATATCATATCTGATTTAAGTTTATATAACACAACTTCAATATCATTCATACCCTTGTCAACAGGTGTTAATGTTTGTACCACAATTAAGTTTACTTTTTTTGTCATAAAATCAGCGACTGTGTATACTCCATCTCTGGGCTGCAAATTCACATACCAATTAAAAAAAAATAAAAATAAAACAGGTAGGGTTATGCAAAATAAGTTAAAGACTGCGATTAACTGCACATGCGCACAAGTAGTTATTTTTAAGTTTTTAACTATTGATGTTAAACTTTAACATTCACCAATAAACAGGTGAACACTAATTACTCATTACTGATAGATATGAGACCATATTCATATCAAATATCTGCACTGCATAAGCAGGACAGAAAAAAAAAGGTGAATATATGTCAAGAATAAATTTCTATCTTCCTATACTAGTCCTGCTTCACTCTCATTCATACTTTTTAGGTTCAAAATAAGGTGGTCATTCAAATTGAACCAAGATGTTAGAACACGATAAGATAAAATATAAATGAAATTGGGATCTTTTATGGATTACAAGTTACAAATGTAAACTCTTTAAGTTCAGACTTAGTTTCTTTCTTACAGACAAGAGAGCTACAGAGCAATTAAGACACTTGTCTGGACACAAATTCTATACTCTTTACTTCATCCTCTCTTTCTCTATACTATTTTATTCTTCTGACAAGATATAGTATTCTAATATAAATACTTTCAGATGGCAAATAGAATCTAATTTTTCTAGACAAGTCACAAAGTCAAAAACTTTAGTAATAAATATTGTTTAACAATTGTCAATTGCCATCTTTCTAAAACCATATTAGGTATTGTATGAAATTCAAATCGAGGTTTAACCTAAACTAGCCTTCTAATACATCTGATTATGATTTTCTATCCTTCACTACTATAGCTAAGGCAATTTCACATTAAAAATAACAGTGGCCAAAAGTGGAGCACAGCAACATGCTAACATGAAACTTCAACAACCGCAGTTGCTATTGATAGAACTCACGATTTCTAGATTTTTCATGAATATAATCCTTAACTTGATCATTCACAGCCAAACCAAACAAAAGTTACATGTTACATTCCATTTCTATATCAGATCTGAGAAATAAAGCTGAACAGTAAACACGAATCCAAAACAGCACAATTCGGCATAAAAACTGTATAAAACATCACGAATCTCTCACAAAATATACATCATACAAAAACAAACTATTACCGTAGTAGAATTGGTCGAATCAGCAGCGACGGAACAAGCAGCTGGCAAACGGCTATGATCGCGATCGGAGAACCGTAGTGACGGAAAAGTAGACGAAATTTGAGCCCGTCGAAAACCACTAGCCTGTGAGGATGAACACGGCAACAGGCGATACTGTGCAGAGGATACAACACCGGAATTACAGGCCGCCGGTAACATGATCGAGCTCATCATGAAATTCGAAAACGCTAAACGGATGAAAGTTGCGTATGCGTGAATATGTGTGTGTGTGAGAGAGAGAGAGAGAAAAGAGAATTAGAATCACATTTTGCGTGCTGAAGGTGTGAATTATGAAGGAGTTGAACGGAGAATCGTGACGCAAAGTGAAAGCAGCCAAAGGAACGGTGATAATTCAAACCGACTTGAATAGTCTGTTTGCCTAATTTGCTCACCGTTAAATGACCGACCGCTTCCAGGTCCTCAATTGGCCAATTTTGACTTTCCAGAAACCTTGTTTTTTTCATCACAAAAACACCAAAATAACCAACTTAACAAAAAATTCATCAAAATAATCATCAGTCTCTAAGGGTTCTTGATGGCTAGAATCAGGCAAATTTTAGCCAATGAAACCAACCGGCTACAGGGCCGCCTGATGCATGAAATATGGCAAAATGTTTTCCTGATGGCTACAATCCGGCAAAATGCTTGCCTGGTGGATGAAATCATGCAAAATTTTTGTCTGGTGGATGGAATTAAGCAAAAATCTTGCCTGATATATGGAATCCGGCACCTTCACAGCCAACTGGTTCTTTGGTAAAATTTTTGCCTGATTATAGTCATCAGGCACTCTTGGAGCCTGATGGTCATTTTGGTTAATTTCTGTTCAAATTGGTTATTTTCGTGATTTTTCCTTTTTTTCATCTAGCGAATTGCTGAAAGCGTGGCGACTCGTCCCACCGATACAGGAGAAAAATCACTTTGTAGGAAAACTTTTTAGCTCACCCAAAATCATTTTTTGCTTCGAGTGACACTCCAACCTGATCAATTTTCCAGAAACCTTATTTAATCTTCCTCGAGTAAATTAGCCGAATAATATTTGTGATTTGCTAAAGTTGTATATTTTACGATATCAAACGTTTAACACTTTAAACAAACCCCATCACGCCCCAACATCATGTCGCAATAGGTGAGAGGTGCGTGAGTGATGGTGGTTACATGCATATGGGTGTTAAAAGTTTTTTTTTTTTTTTTTAATTTCTCAATCAATTATAATATCACCTTACTCACCAACTTTTTAATCGTATCCTCATCCTTACCACATTACTATTTATTGCTCACACTCGCTTGCGTGGAGTCTGCGTGACACGTTATCACCCTTACTCTCACCCCGGATACAAGACATGGTCTTGTAACACATTCAATTCTTAAGGTTTAAGTTTAGAATCAAGTGTGTTATAACTCGCAGGAGACATAATCATCAAATGTGTTATAGTGTTAAAGTTTCCAACCATAATACTAGTTTGTTTATACATATGGACCAACGATGACTTCTTACAAAAATCACTAGACCCTCCGGATATTTTACTCTTCTTTCTAAAACTGTTAATTCATGGATGATGGATTCTTTCTGTATGCTCTTGAATATTTTATATCTTGTTTTAAAATCTACATAAAACTCTGAAAGTAGACTCATCAATTACTTAGTTAGGAATAGATCTACTATAGAGTATTGTATACACTTAGGCTAGAAGCTATTTAGTTTGTATTTAGTTATCAAGCAACTTAGCAAATTATAAATTTATTTTATGGCCTTATAGATTTAGTTTATTGTTTAGATATTTAGCAAGGTAGCAAATTACAAATCTATGTTATAGTCTTATAGACGTGGTTTATTGACTTATTAATGGTTGAGGTATAACGCTTGAATGGTGAACATGACTTAGTCAATGACAATCTGATGGTGATAGACAAGAAAAAACTTCTAGCTAGATGTACCCATTACTCCATTTTTATCAAGGGAAAATTATGATGATAGATAACCTAGTCAAATACAATATTAAAACCAACATTGACGAAATTGTGTTTTTTCATTAACACGGCCATTTAAACATTACACATTCATTTTTGTACATGTAGGCGTAATCTAAGCCTAAAGTGGACAAACACAAACCGTATCACGATACATGTTCTCATCGGATGCAATTCAAGACTTAAGAGTTACGTACAACCAAACTTATGTCACTCAAAACTTTTTTACCACGACACTTAGCACGTGGACAGATTTTACGCATGGTGGTGATATAAAGAAATTTACACCTTACGGTATCCATAAACCTTAGGTACACCATCATGCTTAAGTTATACTTGCACGCCATATATCAGTTTGTTTGAGAGAATATACCTAGTATGGGCTAATCGTTTTCATTTTCCATCTAAGACTATGGGGTATACACGTTTTTGGGGCCCAAAAAACGCCCCAAAAAGGCCCAACACCGCCCCGCGTCAAACTTTTTGGGGCTTTTTGGCCCACGCCGTCACCCCAATAACAGCGTTTTTCAATGCTTATTTTTTGTTATTTATTTTCTTTTTTTTTCTAACCAATCACAATATTACACATCACCCTCCTACCAATCACAAAACACCACATCAACGCCTACTTTTTACTCACTAAAGCCCCCATGCATTTCCACCATTTCACTCACCCATTTTACCCATTCTCTCTTCTGCGTGGCATGCCACTGCAGCCCCCACTACAGCCCGGTATACCCCATAGTCTATGAGAACTCAGAAGAGAAAGAAAGGTTCGTGTAACACAACTGGGAGTTCTATTACCATATACTTGATATTTTGAAAATTGGCTGGTTGAACTTGAAAATTCATTCATTGAAATTGAATAAGAAAACAATTAAATTGCCAAAGGTGACTCTTCGAGCATAACTTATACCCATAAGGTCGCTTGTTACATTCATTAAATTATGCCACATATAATTGTTGAAAATGATCAAAACTAACAGGTATATTTAATTCCTCGTTATTGCTTATTTACTAATTTTTTGTCATAATTATTCACTTTTATGGTTTTTCCTAACAATAAGTGATAAAGTTGTGGAATTGGAATTTCATTCGATGTTAGAGTATACTACTACACATGTGGGGATCAAAATAATGAGCCGCCGTTTGTGATGGATAAGCATAGCCTGTAAATGTTTGATGCTCGTGTCATGTATATATTTGAGTCTTGTAACACACTGAAATGGCGGAGGTGGCTTGTATGACGTGAGTGAGTGAGTGATCGAACCATCGATCTGATACAACAAACTTCTCTTTTATAATATGGTATGTTCATTCTCACCATTTGTCTTTTCTACTAAGGTATACACATTATCACCATCTGTTGAGGACATGTTATTAATGTTCACAAACTTTATGCTATACTCTTATTAATTCATCTATTCACCACTTTCAATGTTACCCTTATTGACAGCTCTTGCGAGATAAACGCTTAAGATTCCTTTGCTAAGTAAAAGTTGATGACAAAATTTGAAGGTCATGATTTTATTGGTTCCCCTCCTCTCATCTCAACTTCATTCCTTTCACTTTTATTCACTTTTGACCATTTCAACTTATAAAGGCCCATTTGATAGGTACACTCGATTTTGACAGAAAGAAATGATATTACTTTATTCTTAACTCAAGTTTTTTTTCACGTCTATCTCTCACTTTTACGGCATGTAAGCAAATGTTGACTATTCAATCTCTGTGAGAATCCACGATCACACCAGATGCACAGGAACACTGTGGAATGGATTCAAACCTCCCATCATAATCGAACTTGTGTTAAATCTGGATTCGATTCATTACATGATGTCCTTCAAACCAACCACATATGGATTCGAACATCTGACTTCCACGAGCCAAAACCATTAAGCTAAGTTTTCAGGACTAAATGATATTACTTACATGTTTTTTAGTGAAAATTATATTAAAATATTATAAAGAATATTTGATAAAAATATATTTTCTTTTATAAATACTAGTTCTTTCAAAATATGCTAAGACTACCTCCAACATTTTCTTCCTTGTCCTCTCACATAACTTGTCTAAAGGAGCCTTTGCCGACTTCTCGCATACTATGGGCTCTTCCATCCAACATTGTCCATTCCCACATACTTTGGCGGATCACTTCAATAGGGGTTCCTTAGAGGCATATGAGAACTTATCAAATACGAGTAGGGTTTAAATAAGAACTTATGTTTTCGTGAGAACATTGAGAAACTCATTTTTACACATGCTAACACATTTTACAAATATGTAAGCATGTGTAATAAAGAGTAATAAAAAAAATCGCAAAAGTAAAAGTTATAATTTATCTTTTGCGATAACCTTTTTCACACATGTGCAATCATGTGTTCAAGAACTGATCTATTTTACACATTTGTAAACATGTGTATAAAAATAGTTCTCATAATTCCCGGAAAAATAATTCAAAAGTTCTAACGCTACTGAAATGAGTTCAATCGGAGTTCGTTTGACTCGGTTATGAGAAAATTAAAATCATTCATCCTCTTCCTTCAATAAAGATCATTTCTATTTGATCCTAACCCTATTGATATAATTATCAAATTAGAGTAACTAAAGAACATTTATCTCAGGTGTTGTTAAAGTGTAAATATTATGCCACGATGAAAACTATTAAAAAGATGATAAAATTACTATTAAAAAATACATATTATAGTAACATTTATGTCAATAAAAAACCGTGTGTTTTAAATGATGTTTACATTTAAATTTACACACATCGGTTAATTAGTGGATTAATAATTATTATTATATTTAATATAAGAATATATGGATTTTGTATGATAAGACAATAAACGATTATAATTTTAGTATTTGTTTTTTAAATGAACGGCAAGGATCTTTATATTGTGGTAAAAAAGGAACAGAAAACAACTTTGTTTTTTTTTTTTTTGATGGAAATAATAGATACTCATGCTCGTACCATATGCCCCATGATGACAATAGACACGTATCTGTCCTAGTTACCCCTACCTCTGCTTTTATTTGTCACCACTTCCACTATTATCATTTCTTTTTGTTACTTATCTGATTCATTTTATTAAAAAAATGATACTAATTCTTTAAACGGCAAAGGTACATCCATTAATGAAAATAATAATAACTTAATTTGACTGGTAATATTTGGGTAGAAGAATATTAGAAGATCTAACCTCTATTTGTACTAAATATAAATATTAAACATCAAGTTAACTAAACTCTAACCAAATCATACTCTAATTCAAACTCTATCAACTAAAATAAATAAACAAAGATAATTAATAAATCATTTAACTATCAATAATTACAAGTTTAGTCCAACAATCAGCCTCCTAAACTTGTAATCACCCCCTAATTTTAATGTGTTCCACAAAGATCTTGAATATCACGTAACACTCGTAGTTCTTCAATTCTTATCATTGGTGTTATGACCAATCTCACCATCGGTCCAAGTTCTTTAAATCTTCCCGTCCTAGAACTTTCTCGATCCTTGGTAGTATTGTTTTGGCTCCCCCAACTAACTCGAACATGCCTATGACCTTTTCCCCGAATCGCATCTCCACATCCTTGGTTGCAATCGTAGTCATCCGATCGAGTAAATACATACCTTCCTTGATCTTCACTAGTTCCATCCCGGACTTGACACACCTCGATGTTTTTCAACCGGCTCCACCGCTAGAGTATCACCACCCTTGGCCTCTATAATGTGGTCTATAGCCATCGAAATCCCAACCATCTTTATTCGACCTATTCGGTTGTTTTTCATTCCCTTTGAACGTAACACTAGTAAAACCCACTGTGCCATCAAAAACCACTTTTTTTCTTTACTTGCATTCGTCTCCAACTTCAAACATTCTTGACCAATCTTGATAACTTTCTTCCCGGGTCCTAAAATTTCACCGTTCTTGACCACCGATCAAAGAAAACAAGCCTACCGCTTGTACCGTTTTCTTTTTCTTTGCTAGGCAAGACAAGATCCAAAGCCGCTTGCTTTACCGAATCTTTTTCTATCCGCCTATCACAAATCCGATCTTCAATAGAACAACCTACAGACCGCCCAAAAATCAACTAATTGTTGCTTCGATTTTTTTCTTCTAGCAACACTGAAAAGAACAATTTTTTGTAGATTGCCTTTTTTAATAATATCTTAGATGGATTTTGCTCTCTGCCCATGAAAACAAAAGGAAGCAAAATTAATTCTTGATTAAAGAATTGTATCTTTCACCTCAATGCAACGTCTTCTTTGATAGCCGCCGCAAAAAACCTGAAGATACTTCCGGTCGTCTAGTTTTGATAGTAAATCCGGCTCTTATACCAATTAATGAAAATAATAACAACTTGATTTGATTAATAATATTTTGGTACAAGAATATTTAAAGATCTAACCCTTATTTATATTAAACATAAACATTAACCATCAAGTTAACTAAACCCTAACCAAATCATACTCTAATTCAAACTCTATCAACTAAAATAAATAAACAAAGATAATTAATAAACCCTTTAACTATCAATAATTACAAGTTTAGTACAACATCCATCACGTCTATTCATAATTAACAAGAAGGCCAAATTTAATCAGGATGGTGTGAAACTTAACTGGATATTTAACCCGATGGATGAGTACATCGTTCAACGGCTACATAATTGTTGGGTGCTTCCCTAACATGTCAAACTTTATGAATATAAGGACCGTTTGACATGGTTGACTGATTCGAATGGCTCCTTGAGAGTCAAATAGATAAGAAAAAAATTGGTTTGGTTTTCGGGCCACCCTAATTGTATGTAATCATTGCATTGAAGTAACTTATACATCTAGCTAGTAACTTGCTTCATCGAATTCTCCCTAGTAGCGTGTATTATCCGATCAAATTATACGTATGCTTATGGCCCAGATCCATATCAGTATATCACGTACATCACTTGTTGTATTAAAAGCTTTAATGTGTTAATGTTGGTTTTACAAATGCATAGTTTTTATTTAAAACAGTTTTTGATAAATATAAACATATTCACATTAATAGTAGTGGGTAGAACAACCACTTAGATTTCTACAAAGTTGAATTACACCTCCTAGGGTCCTGCCTAAGTGCTTAGTTATTAACATGAATATCGAGGGAAATGTGATGTGTGTTTGTGGTG
>WOUH02000022.1:3276115-3293300 GCA_009936405.2 Stevia rebaudiana | reverse complement strand
GGGGGTAGTTTGAGCATCGAAAGCTGTTTATAGGCACATTTCATGGTCTACCGAGCCATTGAGCGGAGGGATGGCGGTTCACTAGCCGCCTAACAAGACTGACTCAACGACGTGCGTCACCCTCTGGTGCGCTTGAGAAAAGTTGTGGCTAGCGGACCGCTGGAGTTTGTTGAGTCACACGACACACACTAGAAACCATAGACAAGTGTTAGCTCAACTAGGGGGTAGTTTGAGCATCAAAAGCTGTTTATAGGCACATTTCACAGTCTACCGAGCCATTGAACGGAGGGATGGCGGTTCACTAGCCGCCTAACAAGACTGACTCAACGACATGCGTCACCCTCTAGTGCGCTTGAGAAAAGTTGTGGCTAGCGGACCGCTGGAGTTTGTTGAGTCACACGACACGCACTAGAAACCATAGACAAGTGTTAGCTGCATAAAATTGCGGCTAGTGATCCGCTAAGGACCTAAAAAATTCAGCTTCACTTTCAACCCGTAAACTTGTTTTAATTACAATTTAATTCCCTAAAGTTTATCTTTTGGCAGATTTTGGACTTCTGAAATTTGCGGTTGTTACATTTTTTCAGTGTTTCCTTTCGTATGTACTTATAGTGATAGGCTAGTACGAACTCTATGTGCATTGTTGAGGTGACATGACATGTGTCCTGTAATGCTCGAGTTTACAACCTAATGAGACATGTTTCAACTTTGTCGAGAGTGGTGTAACCAAATGAGTCATATAGACTTCCACAACTTATATAGATGGTATCCACAGTTGAGGATGTTGTACCAATATAGGCACATTTCACGGTCTATTGAGCCATTGAGCGGAGGGATGGCGGTTCACTAGCCGCCTAACAAGATTCAACTTTGTCGAAAGTGGTGTAACCAAATGAGTCATATATAGACTTCCACAACTTATATAGATGGTATCCACAGTTGAGGATGGTGTACCAATATAAGAATCCTTTGGTGAAGATAGACAACTATGACTGAACAAGAGAGCTAATAAAACGTTTTTAAGCAGAGAATAGTATAAGAGAGATGATATAACTCATTTAAATGAAGAGGTACGATTAACACATTCTTAAACTCAAGATTCTTATGTGACATTTTGGTGGCAAGATTGTGCGTCGTTCAATTCTCCACTCCACGGTTACGTGCCAGTGGAGTCACCGTAGAACACCGTTCCCTTCTCTCTTCACGGCTGATTCCTCCACGTTGTGGCGCGCAAACCCAATGTAATTCTGGCTCTCAACTTTATTATTTTTTCACACATTTATTATTTAATTTTACACTAAAGTGAATGAGTCTATATTATCTTATAGTGTTGTAAAATGAAATGAAATTTAGCAAAATTTCGTGACCAATATACCCAAAGAAATAAAAAAAATAAAAATGAAAAATAAAGTCGTATGGACAACGGTAGCTGTAGCTCAGAGCTCGGTAACGTTCATGTCGCAAAACCAACCACCGGTCTGATTCCACGACTCTGTGTCTCTGTGACACTGTACTCTAACCATGACTTTTATTTTGCGACCCTTTATCTTTTTCAAGCTTTTAGCCATGGCCACACTCCACTCATTTCACCCCCACTTTCTTCCCCACACCACTGTGGCACTGTTCTCATCAACACAGTTTATCTGTCGGTGGGTTTGTCTCATTTCCACCCAATATCTTGCCAAAATCATATAATTTATCTGATGCACTCAACCTGTTTGTTGAAATTCCCCAACCAACCTTTAACTTTTATCATCTCTGTTTATGGTTGTTTCTGAAATTCCAGGTGGAATCACGACATTTCTGAGCTGAATTTGTTCAATCAGGTGAGATTTCCTTTTGATTTGGTTCGGTTGTCTTTTTTCACTCATTCGTTTGCAAGATTATCAGTAACTTGTCAACAATGGCGGAACCATGAGGGTCGTAAGGTTCAGTTCAGGTTTCCTATTGTTTTTCAGCTATGTTCATGCAATGTGTCGTTTTTACTCGTTTTGGGGTCGTCAAATTTGAGTTTGTTTTCCCATTTTCGGCTTTGTTTGTTCATGATTTTGGTGTTCCATTTAAAACTTTTAGCATTTGGATGTCTCAAAAGATGTAAAATCATCTGAAATGCTCATGAAATGAGTTTGAAATAGGAACATGCAGAACAAAATTTTTGTTGAGAGAGGTTGTTTGAAGCTTTTCTTTTGTATACTTTAATGATTCTTTCATTGATATTAAAAATGAGTCCCTACCATATTAGCACATCTTTAAAGAAAAAATCCTCTGGATCTGGAGTCTTGAAGTTTACTCAAATAACTATTATCATGAGTGCTTCAAAGTTTTATACAAGATCCAAAATTTCAAACAATTTGGTGAATTATTGTGCATTATATTTTTCTTTTCTCATGGGTGCTTTGTTTATTTACATTAGTTAATTTTCTTTTTCTTTTTTGTTATACAAAATTTCCTTCATACTGAACCGGAAATTCTGGAATGTGGAACAAAGATTAATCTTTAAATACTAAAATAACTAACAAAAGGTGTAGAAGTGAAGATTTCAAGTGATTTTATATTAAAAAAATATAAAATGTCTTATATAAATATAATCATACGCCTGCAGTGGGGACAAAAATGTGAATTCTTTAAACATGTGTTCTTTTTCTTTACATACTTTATATTTTTCTAGTAATTTTTTGTCTTTATGTTAGAATCCCACTTTTTTTTGTTTGTTAATCATCAAGTTTTAGCAAAGTAATTCTTTCAGAAATCCTTTGTTTTTCTTTCTATTTTTAGTTGCCTTCAATTTTGAGTTTAGTTGATGTTTGTGGAATTAATTAATTATTGTGACCTGAACAGAAAAATCATGGACCAAAAAACATGGCTTTGGAGGAAAAGATCTGCCCAGAAATCGATCGATACAAACAGTGAATCTGAAAATGAATCAGAGGTATTTTAGTAATTTCATCACTTCATTTTAGTTTTATAATTTTACTAGCTGTTGCTTAGATAATTTAGAGTATTACTCTGATTTTAACATGACCAACTTGACCACCATTTCTGTTTTGTCTAATTGGCATTTATCAAATAAAAACAAATTTCTAAATTTTTTATATACAAAATCACAAATAAAAGATCGCGTTAGTGGTAGTGATTTGGGAAAATGAGTAGGCGGCAGTAGTGGCGGTTAGTGGGTGAACGAGGGTGGTGTGAGAAGCGGTTGGTGGAACGGTTAGTTCCTGGAGGAGGATGAATAAGTGACTGAAAGTAAAGACATTATTATTATTATTATTATTATTATTATACCTACTTGCATTTAAAAGTAAATATATACCAACTCCATTTATTGTTTTACTCAATTATTTAGTACATTTGATATAACATATTATTAAACAAAGTATCAATAAAAGGTACATATTGCAAACGAACACAAAAGAAGTAATATTATAGTTTGCAAGAATTTTATGAAATGTAAACATTAGAAAGACCATCATAGTTGCCAAAATTATGGACAAATGGATTACTATGATTAGTGTGATATTTAAGAGGTAATTACACAGGTGGTCCTTGTGTTGTGTGAAAACTGAAACAATGTTTTGGTACCAAGTGTTTTAAGCAAAATGTTTAGGTTTAATAATTTCAGTTTAGTAATGAGTTTGAGTATTAAGACTAACTTCCGCTAAGTTTTTTCGTTAAATTAGAGTCAAATGACCAAAATGCTTTCGAAAGGTGAATAGTCAAATGGTAGTTTGGTCATTTCACAGTTAGCCTTCACACCCAGATTTGTTACAAAATTAAAAGCATAAAAATATAAAAACACGAACGGTTACTTTTTGCAAAGCACGAACTGTCTGTGTAATTAACTTGATATTTAAAGACTGACATGAGGGTAATATGTACAAAGCGGGACCCAACTAAACATACTGCAGATACTCATTGACTTTTTGAGAGGTTCAAAAAGTCAACCATTCGTTATTTAACTTAACTACCTACAAATATGTTAAACATGTTTAAATTTTATAACAGAGGATTCAGTATGAAAAAGAAGCCGCTTTAGAGAGAACTGTAAAAAACCTCCATGAAAAAGTAGCTTCTCTTCTCTGTGAATGCAATTCCAAAGATAATCTCATATCTGAACATGCAAAAACTGCACAAGAAGCCATTGCAGGTGATTATTATTCATTAATTATTATTATTATTTTTTATTTTTTTATTGTATTAATTCAGTTTTAAACATCTAATCGTTTGTGTATTAGATCGGGAGAAGGTTGTTGCAGAAATGGTTTTGCAAAATCAAGAACTTGAAGAAGCATTGCTGCAGAAAGCAGAGGCTAATGAAAGATTAATTAACTTGAATGATGCGATTAAAGATTATCGCCAGCAATTAAGTTGTTTAAAAGATGAACAAGATCAAAAGGTGAGTGAAGCTGTGGATGAATTTAAACGGGCACACGAAAAATTAGAAGAAAAGTTTTTGGAAACGAGTAAAAAGCTTACGAATCTAACGGTCGAAAATGCGCAACTTGCGAATGCTCTGTTGATGAAAGAAGAATTGCTTGAAGATGTAAGCCATCAAATGTCACAAGCAACGGTTGGATTCAGTGAGTTGATTTCAAGATTAGATTCAACTGAAAAGGAAAACGATGTTTTGAAATATGAATATCGCGTTCTTGAACGGGAATTTGAGATAAGATCGCGGTGTGCTGACGTGGCGAACCGGCAGAATCAAGAAAGCTTGAAACGGGCGGTGAAGTTAGAAGCCGAATGTCAGAAGCTTCGGTTGTTGGTGAAGAAACAGATAACGGGTTCTAACGATAAACGCACGATTTTCATGATAAATCGGTTATGTGAAGTGGAAGAAGAAAACAAGATTTTAAAAGAAAAATTAGTTAAAAAAGAAGATGAAATTCGTGTTTTGGAAGCAGAATTTGCTCAAATGATGAGAAGTGATGAAAGTTATGATAATGGCGCGAGTCGACGCACGATGGTTGTAGATTCAGATATGAGTTTGATGGATGATTTTGTTGAGATGGAGAAATTAGCAATCGTTTCTTGCGATGCAAGTAATCTTGATTCTGTAGGTAAAGAACTAGTTCCCATTACACAAAATAACATCATCAATCCATCCAATGAAGATCAAAACTGGTTGCAACGCGTTCTAAACGCAATTATTGAACAAACCCATGTTTCAAAGAAAAGTTTTAATGAAATCTTGGAGGAAATTGAAACAGGTTTAAAATGTGAAAATGATTCAAATCCTGTTAGTGGTTATATCACTTGGAAAAGCGGTGACACTGAATCAATCATGAAAACTGAAAATGAAGACCTGAAAAAGTCAAAGTCAATGATTGAGGAGCAATTAGAGAACCAAAAGTTGGTCAATGAGGAACTTGATCATAAACTTTCTGTTGCTAAAGTTCAAATAAATGAAGCAAATCAGAATATATCAGCTTTAAAAGTGGAATTAGAAGATAGAAGTCATTGTTGTGAAGAACTTGAAGCGACATGTCTTGATTTACAACTCCAACTAGCAAGGTACAGTTTTCCGATTATAAAATTTTAATTTTTCAAGATTTTTTTGGTGAAGCAACATAATTTTTTAGAATTTAGCTTTCCGATTTAAATTTTTTAAAAATTCTAATGTGCAGTGTGGCTGATAAAGATGGGGCAAATGTAAATGTTGAGCAAGAGGAAAAACAAGTCCAAACTGTAAGCAACATTATATTTAGTGGTGTTTAAAACCACTAAATATAACCCGTGAACCCGTTTATCTAAACGGGTTGGGTTCGTGTCAACCTAGTGTGTTTGCGGGTTGACCTGTTTAACCCATTTATTCTTTCTTTTATTAACTTTGAATATATGTTTCATGTTATAATTTAACTTGGTTGGGTATTTTACGCCAAACTTTTAAAGTTAAAGAAAATTTATATAAGATTTTATAAATAAGTAGTATTTTTTGTTATAACTTTAAAGTATTAATATGCTAAAAAGAATGATTTTTTTTCCACGAATATCCGTGTTGTGTTCGGGTTCATATGTCTGACACGATTTTCAGGTTCGTGTCAGAACTTTGGGTTCGTGCAGGGTTGGACCCGCCAACCCGTGGACACGACCCGTTTAAGACCCATATCAGAGGTGGAAAAATGAACGGGTCGACCCAAAATTCTTTCTGGTCAAATTATCTTGTTATGTTAAATAAACTATTAATTTCCTTTATTTTTATTATTTTACCTATTTGACGGATACAAATAAAATTAATAGATTTTAAATTATAAAAACTTTTGCAGGGATGGGAAATAACAACAGCTTCTGCAAAACTGGCAGAATGTCAAGAAACAATATTCAGCATCGGCCGCCAGTTAAAAGCACTAACACCACCACCACCGCCACCACCAGAGTCAGCAGAGTTGACTACTAACAAAAAGTCAACTAAACGTTCATCATTACGCGACCGTATTGTGGCGGAGGATGGTGGTGACATGGATGATCTACTAAGCTCCCCTAAGACCAAGGAGATCATAACCGCCACCGAGACGAAAGTAGCTTTACCTGTTGTTCGTGTTGGCAGCATCAAGGCGCGTGTTGTACCGGGTGCTTTGGCTATTGTACCTAGTAAGAAGCGCGGTAAAGGCGCAGAGTTGTTGAGGAAGCTTTTGTTTAGAAAGAAAAGAGGAAGTAACAAGAAGGTGCTCACAATTGGTGGTTAAAAGATGTGATGGTTTTGTGAAATGGTGTTTGGTTGTTTTGTTTATCTATCTAGTGAGCAAAATGAATTTGTGTTTGTGAGTTTGGTTATATTTGGTTTTCAATAAAAAATATTTATAAGTATAGGATTTGAAGTCAGTGAGGGTAGTTGACAACTATTTTCATAATTCCTAATCTACTCTTGTTAGAGACTGATAACAGCAGCGTATCTAAAACTAAAGGCTCATTTTTAACTATTATCTTTCATATACAAATTGTTTTCATATACAAACATATACAACAATAAATTAGCTATGAAGTTTAATAAAATCGTATTTTTAATGTTATAGATATCTTCATCAAAGCCTCTAAATTTATTGTAATTTTGTAAAGTAAGGTCACATGTTTAATGATAAAAAATGCAAAGGGTAATATGCATTATTTTTTTTTTTTCTCTAGGGTTTGTTAATGTTAAAAGTTTCATTACTCTTAACATGTTATACCCATAAAAGAAGGGTTTATATTTCTTTTTATAATTTAATTTGCTATTATTTTTAGCTCCAACTGAATAAATTTCTTGGATTCACCACCACACATAAAGTTTCATGTCTTAACAAAAACTGTTTGTCATCCTGATCTCCATAGTTTCGTTAGTCCCCACATATTTTCATTAGTTTTCATCTTAATTCATCAAAAACCTTACAAAACCCTAAATTGACACTCTTCTCATCTATCACATTCGAAATGTAAGGTTTTGTAAGGAGATTTGCTGAATTAAAGAGGAAGAAACATGAAATGGATGGAAGCTTGGAGAAGAGACGGTTTCTGTTAAAACATGAAATGTCAATGAAGTAAGTTTTTCGGAGTACACTAAAATTGTTAACACTAGCAAACTTTAGGGACGAAAGATGTCCTTAATTTACTCAAAATGCAATGACCAGAACTAGAACTGATAAAATAATATCTTTCCAATTTATGACATCTAACGCCGTATTATAATAACGCATATTAAGTTTAAGATTAGAAAACAACTTTAGTCTTGCTCAAGACTCATGTATTGACGTATAACTTACTTTTAAAAACAAAAAACGATGAGCTTTATCCTAAAATAGCTTTTTTGTGATATCCACAAGATTCCGTCAAAAAATTTCGTAATATGTAATCATAAAATAGCTTTTTTGTGATAACGCTTGTCAATTTCATCACCTGTAATGAGTACATTATACATCTTACCTGTAACAATGGCATAAACAAATAAAAGAAAAGATTTTATTTGTAATGAAATGGAACTCAATATTTAAATCACTCTATCTATAAATGCTTAGTAGATCCTTAAAGAAGGTAATTTAATAGCTAAGACCTAGGCGATGAAGTATAAAAACAAAACAAAAGAAAAATCAAAAACCTTAATTGTTGAACTTAATTTAGTTTTACTTTTTTTTTTCGAATGACCAACAAACACTGAATTCCTTAGGTACTCCGTACTGGGTGACCCAATGACAAAATACCACCGCTAGCTAGCCAATCTAACCGTACGAAGCCCTTAATTGTTGAACTTAATTTAGTTTTACTACTTGTGTCAAAACAAATTACATCATACAACCAAGCATTTAATTCACACTTATTCGAGTATACAACATTACTATAAAAAGATATTTTTTACTTCGCTGCATAATTATCTTTGTACGCAATTATCCAAAGTGAGTGTAGTTCAATAGTATAAGAGTTTGTACACATTGGTGTTCATTTCATAGGGTTAATGTTATGGCATTTAGAGTGCATTAGATTGCTAAATTGCTGTTAAAATATATACATAAAAAATAGTTTTATAACTTTGCGTTAATATCCGGTATGAAATGTGTACAACAATAAACATAGAGATTTTTTTATTAAATACCCACTTCACTTGCTACACAACCTCCCTCTATATTCTTATTCATGCATACGTATTATATATACATATATATATATGTGTGTGTGTGTAAACTCTAAGAAAAAAAATTAATGCAAGGTACATATGAGACATGTGATGTTTAACAAATATATAAGATAATAGGATAAATAATCAAGCTTCTCTCTGGGGACGTGTCAGCCAATTAACTGTTTTCTTTAAAAAAAAATCAATTTTCTATATCTGGTTTTTTGGTAATAAACAAAAAAATCAACTTTTTTCTTTTAATTGTAATGTGCCTCATCAATGTTTCATGCACTAAAGCACAGCTAGATATGAGATGGCTGTACATATATACAAACAAATTTTTGTTGCAAATTTGGTTTTAATCTAGAGTAATTAATTGATGTCCCATTTTGTTCTCTTCCCTAAAATCACCTTATAAATGAACTTTATTGTTAGCCATCTTCTTTAACACACCTTCATTTCTAATCAGCCCCCTTTCAATTTCCACTCATTTCATATGGATCAAATGGATGGTCAGCAAGGGTTGTTAAGGGATATTTATCTTTGGGCTACGACCAACAACTCGCGAGGTAAGAAGTTGCTAAACTCGGGTGCAAGTGGTGATCATAAACCGATGAAACAACATGATATGGGATCTATAGGGGGTTCAGGAAGTGGTGGTCAAGAAGTGGTGCAACGCGTAGCCAGCAATGGCAGTAAGAAGAGAAACATTGACGATTTGAAGTTAAAGAGTGAGAACAATGAGGATGATTATGACGATGATGATGAGAATGGAATAAGAGATGTGTTGTCAAGTGATCATGCTAAACATTTGTTGACAGAGAAGAGGAGGAGAAAAAAGATGAAGAATATGTTTCAAGAACTTCTTGCTTTGCTCCCTAAACAAAATCCTAAGGTAACTATTTCATTTCACCTACATGTCTATATTATTCTAGTTTGAGCATATTCGACACGAAATGCGGTAAGCACCAATTAACAAGCCACCTGATCAGCTGCCAGATAGATTTTTGTATATTCAAATCCATTTTTAATTCAATGTTACTATCATTTTTCAAACACTTTCTTTTTAATTAAATAAATTTATTCATATGTTTGCCTTCGTTTCGAATTTTAAACGAGGCCAAACAAATTTGTCATCTTGTCGTTTGTCCGTGTCGGGTTGTAGCGTTGGAGTTGCTCTTATTTCTTCTTGATGATCACAATGGATTCCAATGAGTCAATGACGATTAAATTTATTCAATCTAATGACGAAAATAATTAGTGACTGAAAACAAATGGGAAACTTGTTATCTAACATGACTTTTCTCCCGAGTTATATTATTCTATTGTAATTGTTATTTGTATCTCAGGCAAAACTAATTACAATAGTGGATGATGCAATAAACTATATTAGAAACTTGCAACAGACCCTCCAAAAGCTCGAGATTCAAAAGCTAGAGAACCCCAATCATCCATCAACAAACACTGGTGTCACTTCATTGACTCACTTGCAAAAGCATAATGCCGAATGTTTTTCAACCAATGGCAGTCCGACAAATAGCCACTTGGACCGCGTATCTTGTCCTAAGTTCGACCCGTATTCCTTTTCTTTGCATTCAAAACCTGTTTTTCAAACATGGGCTTCGTCTAATGTCACATTAAACGTGTGCGGTCAAGATGCACATATAAACATTTGTTCTTCTAAGAAGCATGGACTCCTTACTGCTGTTTGTGTCGTGTTAGAGAAGTGCAAACTGGACATCGTTTCCGCTCATATTTCTTCGGATCAATCTAAAAGCATGTTCATGATTCATGCTCGTGTGAGTAAATTTTTATTTTTCTGTATATCTCTATATATATATTTACCCTTAAATATTGTTATTTTGATTCTGGTTACCAAAACACTTAAAAGGAAAAAAAGGTAAAAAGCTATCATAACTATTGCTCAATTCCAATGCATTTAAATATGAACATAATTTTGATGATGATTATTTGTACATATGTGAAGTTTTCGTCAGTTTTTTAACATAACTTTCGCATACATGGTTGACGGTTCCCTCTAATTTGCATCAAATTTTTTTGCTTAGTAAACACAAAAATATATGCCGGCAGGAATTAATTGTTAGTGCATGCAATAAGCAAAAAAAAAAAAAAAAAAAAAAAAAAAAAAAAAAAAAAAAAATTAGCATTTAAGAATTGGTGCAAATAGATTCATGCTTGTACATATATGAAGTTTTGGTCAGTTTTTCCGCATTCGTCCCAAGACGACCGATTTTACATTTTTCGTGTTCCGAAACATAATACTAAAGGGGTAACTTTGCACTAATCAAGTATTAAAACTTAAAAGTGTTTCAATTAGTCACTCGATTTAATATTGTTTTAATTAAGTCACTTAACTTTGAAGTTTCTATATGGGGTTTAACATGGTTTTTTGCAGGATTCTTTTTTTGTTTCAGTAAGAAAATATTTTTTTATGTTAATATAGAGTGGTGACATTGATTTTAGTTTTTTTATTTTTTAATTCAATCATGTTTTTATTATATTATTTTTTTCAAATAGGAACTTTTGACCTCATATCTTACCGTCCTATTACTTTTTAAACAAAAAAAAATTCTAATGATGGCCCGATTTAAAGGTTTAGTAACCTAATTTCGGAAAAAATGCATGAGTGACCTAATTGGAATACTTTTGAAACTTGATTAGTATTTTGATATATTTTCTCTAATTTTAGTTTCATTCATAATAAAAAAAAGGCAAATAGCCATTTTGTTGCCAATATTTGTTAACTGTTTTCCTGTTTGATCAGGTGAATGCTCCTGATGAGTTCCTGGCGGCTTATTCTTGTGAAGAGATATACAAGCTTGCTGCACTAGAGATGATGCTTTTGGTTGAACCGAAATCCTCGTAGATTTATTTATTGTTATTGCGTATGAATTATTTTAGAAATATTTAATTGGTCATTCATCCAATTATGTTTAACAATGGGTATGCTTGTCAATAACAAGTCTTGGGGTATTTTCTTTTTTCTTCTTCCTTGTATGTTCTAAGACAGCATAAACTTTTAATGGTTGCTTTAAGTATGTTTCGGTTAATTATCTTATATGAAAATCAATTTATAGTGAATAAATGGTTTTTGGATTTATAGAAGTTGAAAAAGAACCACATATTCGACCTATGGAGTATCACCAACGACTTCATCCTGACGGATAGGACCAATGTTTTAAAAACCGTTATTTTAATCATACCAGAAAGACCAAAAAAATGTTTCAACCGGTTGAACCGGGTTGTATCGGCCGGTTCAACCGGCCTGAATAGTTAACCCTGTATTTTCATAAAAAACACATTCAACTCATAAGTATTTCAATAATACGTAATTCCATAAAAAAAGACAATCCAAACTTTAATCCATAATCAAAATGTAACCCAAAAACAAATTTAAAAGTAGTAAAATTCTCAACAAAGATTAATAAAGAAATGATACGAAATAAGCAAAACCAAAAAACCATGATCATGTTGAAATCAATGACCAAAACTTATGATCAAAACTAGTCTACAGTGAAATAGCAATGACCAAAAATTCGATATTAGTTTACTTTCTTTAATCATAATATCCTCTTACTCTAACGTGAAATTAATTTAATGTGAAATAGCAATGGAATATAGAATCTGAACTCAGTGAAGGAATATTAGTGTGAAATAGCAATCGAATAGCAATGGAAAACATGTGAAATTCAAATGGCATAAGATGAACTCAGTGATCGAAATTAGTGTAATGTAAAGTTATGAACTTACTGATTATCTTAGAAGATGAACTCACTGATCGAAGATGGTAGTTAATCGTATTTGAGGCCCTCACTGATCGAAGATGGTTATGATCATCGTAGGTTTGCCGTTTGCGCATGTAGGGTATATTGTATACGAATATACGACCGTATTTTGTATTGGGCCGATGTTTTTTTTATTTTAACCTAGCCACAAAACCGGTTGGACGGTTCAACCGGTTCGACCGTAAAAACCGGTCGGTTTGAAGAATCAGAAACCGCCCACTAAAACGGGGATATACCGTACCGGGCATACAAGAAAAAAGCGGTTCAACCGGCCGGTTCGAACCGGTTTTTAAAACACTGGATAGGACCCGGATCGAGATTTATCGATAGATCTTTGACGGGCATCTTTTTGTTTAGTTTCAGTAGAACCCATTGGTTAGCCGTCACAGAGTCACCCCTAGATAGACTTTACGTTGGCAAACTAAGGCATTTAATTCCACGATATTCTTGGGTTCGAGTCTCACCTGAAGCAATTCAAGTTGAGCCAGATGGTGGTTTCCTCCTAGATAGTGACGGCTTGGTTACACCTGTTTTTTTAGCTAACAGTGAACCGTTAATCAGAGTAATCCAGGTGGTTAAGTCTTAGCGGTAAAAAAAAATCCCCACATGTGTTTTTTATAGTTAAATTCCTGCTCGTTTGCCAGCGCATGTTTTCGACTGTGAATCCGTCACATATATATATGATTTTTAATAAAATTAAGGTCAGGCTTCTTTTTGCTGTCAGCATGTACCCCTCAACTCGGCACAAACGTTCGGGATGAAATATTACATATTCTAGTATAGAAATGACAATGCTTTTATCGGTAAGAATAGTATTACTAATAATAATAAAAATAATAAAAAAACAAACCCACCGTGGTCGACGCCCAATTATAACAAACCATGAATCATATACTTTGTATCATGTCGAAATGTAAGCCACTAATCGGATCTTTCTACAAAAGGGCAATCAAATCAATCCGTTAACGAAGCTTTCTATAAATTGTCAGTGGTAAGATGTATGTTGGAATTGGTATGCCGTATGTGGTCATGAAATCTTAAAAAAAAATTGTGTAACGTATAGTAGTTTACAAGAAATATTTATATTATGTGGTTTCGTGTAACATATACCATCCGCTAACACGTTACAAGAACCATTTGTATAATATAAACAGCCCATTAACATATTACAAGAACCATTTATGTGACATAAACTACTCATTAACACGTTACAAGAATCATTTGTGTGATTTAAACAACTCGTTAACATGTTACAATACCCATCAATGCCCCCTATTGGTACTCATCATTTATGAGTTAGTTATCTTAAGCATGTGTTCTAACCAAACTCCTATTAAGGAATTGATATATCATATGAGAGTTCCATCAGATTATCGATGAATTGTATTTCTACTCTATGTATTAGTTATTTTTCAAAATAAGACATGCTATCTTACTATGTACTCTATTATTTATTTATCTATATATCTATTTTTATCTTATTATTAAAGATTTGATAATAAAGCAGTTTGAAATACATACTCTTAATTCTTGTTTGATCAGTTTTGTCTAAATACAATATTCAACACTTTGTATAACATATACATATCTAGTTTTTGATACCTGATTCGATAACGAGAAAACATTAATTAAATATTTCAAATGATAAAGTTGGAATCTTTCATCACACAACACATGAGCACAATAGAGTATTGTAATTTTGTATCTTGCTTTATTACTTTATATTTTATAACTTCGTGAAGTACTAGAGGCAGTTCGAAGATTCAATCTTTGGTACTCTTTTGATGCCTTGATCTCTCCATCAAGACTCGATTGGTCGATCATCGTTTGATCTCCATTTATAAATCCCTCTTGATACTTCATTGATATTCGACTTGAAATTTGAACATACAGAACAATGCTGCCTTGTTTCATGAATCTCAATTCCCAAAAATATGTCTCCTCACTTTTTTTTAGTTTTTGGACGAATAGATAATGGATCAGCCCAATTAAAATATTTAAAAAAAAGCCTATTAGCATTACATGTAGAATTTTTAAGGGCCCTTAGTTTTTTGAGACCCTGCTGTTTTGCCCATTGGACCGGCCCTGTAAACACGGTATTGCTGAGAACCCCAACTAAAATGAGGCTATCAACGGACAATGAGAAGATTTAGATGCTAGACATTACAATGAAAGATAATGGAGGATTTAGCGATCAACATTTGTCACTAGTTTTACATTTTTACCCAAAAATCATTGTTTTATTTTTTCCAATAACCGTAAAGTTATTCAAGAAACCGTAGCTATATTATCCCAAAACTAGTCACGTCTCTTATTTTTTATTTAAGTCACACGCAAACCATCGCTATGTTTTCCCAAAATAATTCGCTTTGTCCTGAAAAAATCGTAAATTCTGCCTACTAAAATTTGATTTAGAACACTTTATTAAGCTACACAAATTAGCCATGGTCTAATTATCTTGCTGTTGCAAAACTGTTGAAAAACCATCTCAAAATAATAGCATCCAAGGTATTTGTCTAATTGTCTCGTCCAGAAAGTGTCACAAATGACCTTTTGTGGTTTAATCGTCGCTTTTATCCCTCTTTATTTATTATGAGTAAGTCTTTGTTGTTAAAAAATAAGTTAGCCCTCCGAGATTAGGGACGAGATGAGTAATACTAGTATGCACTTGGACTTGGTAATGATCTAAAAAGTTGAGGGATATAACAGGAAAACAAATAGTTTCTTGATATTTATTTGTATGATAATGTAAACGGAAACCAAAATACATTATTAAATAACATAAAAACAAGGTCTGATATGATAACAAGAAAAGCGAAACTGTCACCATGAAAATGTAATGTTCGATCATAAAGTTCGTCTGATATGATAATTAACATGCATGGTTATCCGCAAAATCGTTTCCTTTTAGGTGCACTTCCGAAGAGAAACAAAGAACCTTTCCAAAAATTATGATGATTTTGAGTTAACCCAGTGGGTTATCTCGGATGCAGCCTGCTTGTATATCTCATCACACTGAAACGTCTCCTTAAATTGATCACAAGTGTTTGCCTAAATAACATTGCAATAAAGAAAAAAAGAGAACAAGTATTAGCTATATATACCTATTCAATGCATATTTCAGGTAACATTTTCCGCATAAAATTAGTATTTCCTAACACAAAGCTAGTACGTATCACCTATTAATTTAAGGGAAAATTACATAAAAAGGCAGTCATGTGGTTAACTTATACAAAATAGCCATTAACTTAAAAGTTTCCCAAATTAAACACGGACTTGTAAAGTTTTTCATATAAACTTATATTCTTTAGGTGAAAAAGTTATCATGTGAACACCTTACTGCAGAGTCACGTGGATAACTAGGATGACGTGGACTATTTAGGTGAAAAAGGGAGTGGGCATAAATCTTCTGGCCGGCCAAAACATTTTCTGTTGTTTTGCTGGAAGATTATGACCACCGGCTTTTTCGCCTAAATTATCCATAGGTCGCGTCCCAGTCAGTTGTCAACATAGTAGTCTTTTTCGCCTAAAGAGTACATGTTTGTTTCGGAAACTTTATAATTAAATGTTTACTTGTAAAAGTTTGACAACTTTATTGTGATAATTTTCCCTTGTATGAAACATGATTACTTACCTGGGCATGAATCATAAACAAGCTTTTATATTCATTGGAAGAAATTTGAGCAGAAACAATCTCAATTTTATGCTTCTCCAACACAAAGCAAATTGCAGTAAGCAACCCAGGTTTAGGTGACGAGCAAACGCTAATAAGTGCATTATTGCCGCACACGTTTAGTGTCACATTTGAAGAAACCCAAGTTTGGAAAGCTTTTGGTGAGCACAATGGGAAGGATAATGAGGTTGAGCTAGATGGTGTGACTTTTCCATTGATGTTGCCGGTTGATGAGCCCTGATCGGCTATAAACGACTCCCTCGTATTGATTGACAGTCTATGTGGTTGAATTAGTGAAACAATTGCGGTTTTGGTGGATGAACCATACAGTCTTTCTAGCTTCTTTGTTTCAAGCCTTTGGAGAGTTTGTTGTAGTGTTTTAATATACCTTATAGCCTCATCAACTACTGTAGATTTGTCTGTCTGAAAGAAGATAGTAATTTAAAACTCGTCAATGGGATAACACCTTTATTTCTTTAAGAATTCGTTAACTCAACAAAATGAACGAGGAACAAGTAATTTAAAAGCAAACGAGGGAAGCTAACACAACAACAAATTGTAGAGTTTATGGGCAATTTGGCAACTTTGATCAGCAAATTCACCATAGGTCCATAGTGTTAGTTCTTTTTATGCACTTGAGCATATTAATAATCATTTTGTAGTTTGGTCATTTGTTGAACATGTGTTGTTATGAATAATATTTAAATTTACGTTGTTTTCTTAATTTGTGGTTGAATTTGTAAATAGATTTATGATTGTACTTTTTTGTTTTATCAGGAAAAATAAGAATTATTTTTTAGCCCTACTATATGGACCCCTCCTTATCCATCCGAGACCCTCCCCCTACAGGCCATAGGGAGTCATACGGGTCGCATGTTTTATTTATTTATTTTTATTGATAACAATTACCAAAAAAAAATTTTTTTTTGACCCCCACGGTCATGACCTCCTACGGGGCCCGTAGGGTTAAAAAAAAAAACTTTTTGGCCCCTACGGTTAGATCACACGGAGTGGGGATCGGGAATCGATCGGGGAAGAGGACGTGGCAGTCGGTGAAGGACGGGGTGGTGCGGGAACACCATTCCCCCGGATTCGGGGTGGTGAAAATCGGGTAGTGCTCACCGA
>WOUH02000022.1:3259192-3270135 GCA_009936405.2 Stevia rebaudiana | reverse complement strand
GCCCGTTAAATTAGGCTGAAATGACCAAAATACCCTTTGGTCCTTTCACCCAAATTTGATAGAAAGGACTTTTAGCTTGGGTATTAAGGCTAACTCCTGTTAACCTTTCCGTTAAAATAGGGTGAAAGGACCAAAGGGTATTTTGGTCATTTCACCCTAATTTAACAGACAAGTTAAAGGAGGAGGTTAGTGTTGATACCCGAACTCGTTACATAACTGAAAGCATAAAACTCAAACTTGTTACTTTAAACCCTTACTCCGTTGGTACCCAAACCTGTTATATTGTGCAAACCACAGGGACCATCTGTGTAATTAACTCTATAATAATGTATAAACCTTTTTTCTCTTGAGAAGACCCCAAGGCAAAAGTGTGACAGCTGGCGCAGCACAAATAGCACCATACAATCGTTTCTCCTCTGCTTGTTTCTTCGTAATTGTTTCCAGTGTTTTACAATCTCTCAAACGAACAGAACCAGGCATTCCACCCTACAGAAACATAAATGAGATAAAAAAAATTAATAAAAAATTAAAAAATATAAAAATAAATGAACAAACGTAAAATCTTAAGAAGTAGGTTTTAAGTTTGAAGAACTTACAGGAAGAGCAACCAGATCAAATATTTGATCAGAACATTCAGAAATAGATACATCAGCAACAACTATTGTACCACCAGAAAGTTTAACTTCTAACTCATGCTCCACTGATGCAAGAACCACATCAGCGCCAGCCTGGCGCAGAACGCTCACCATTATAACCGCTTCCATATCTTCTGTACCAAACCCAATTGGGATCAAAACCTACAAAAGCCCAACACAAATCCCACAATTGAAGTTTGTGCGAATGCATACATGTTAATATAAATGGTATGAGATGTACAATATATCATGTAGGGTTTAATTGGATGAAAGAACAATATACAGAATGGTAAGATTGACTTTCAAAAATTTGTCTCGGTTAAAAAAGGTTATGTATTATGGTCAAATAAATCTTTAGATTTGTTGTATACTTGTATTGTATTTTACATTGACGTAACTAGATAAAAATACTAATAAAATTCCATTATCATCTATATTCAACACTCATCTTCTCTCCAGTTTCATTTAATATCCATTTCACATAACAAAGAATGTTTTTTTCTTAATAACATCCCATGCAAACATGAACTACTTTTAGTCAAATAAAAACTAACATCTTAGACTGCAAGGTGTTCATCTTAAACTCTATCTTCTCCAAAACAAACCACAAACACATAAATTCACCTTATGACCTTATCATCATCATCACCTCCCATAAGAATCTGAAAGCATATGTATATATACTCTATAGTGGTTGTCTCGCCTACTTTCATCTTCATTAAGTTCTGTTAACCTCCACAACAATAATATCTTACTATTTGTATTAAAAAATGTTAATTTTTCTGTATTGATTCTTCTTTTGATACTTCAAGGGTTGTAAATTTGTAATGAAAGAATAATACATCCCATTCTTGAATCTAATATCAATGTGAATCCTAAATTCATAGCATGCCTTCTCCGACTGCTTTTCGATTCATAGAAATGGGAGCACATAACACAAAAGTAATTCTATTTACTTAAGGAAGCATAAAACTTCAACAATTTAAATAAGATTATTAGAAGCAAAATGCTAATGATTATCATACTCTTTAAAAAACTGTTCCAGAATTGCATAAATAAACGATTAAAGCAAACAAACCAACAACAAAATTCCAACGAGAACTATGAAGTAAAAGAACAGAAACCTTTTTGAGCGGTTGTGAGTTGGAAACCACAGTATCCAATGGTTCAATTTCAATTGTAGAACCGACGGCGGTGGCTGTCCTTATTCGGGATGGAGAAAATAAGGTTTTCGGGGGATTTGAATAGAAATTGAAGGTAGTTAGTGGTTGCCAGCGGTGAATAATGGCAGCGGGAAGGTTTCTCGCTAGACGAACCGCCGTCGTCACCGGAAAATTTGACGGTGGAAGAGAAGATAGAGACGCCATGATAGAATACACTCGGTTGCTGCTGCAATTTCACTTTAACAGTTTTCTTTGTTCCTACAAAAATGTATTTAGAAGCAATTTTAAAACTTTTACAAAAACTACAGAACCTAAAACAAAGAAAACAAAGCACCCGTGGCCTAATGGATAAGGCGTCTGACTTCTAATCAGGCGATTGTGGGTTCGAGTCCCACCGGGTGTGTTCCTTCTTTTTATTAATCATAGGACGGTTGATACCAAACAACATAACAGCGTTTTCTGATCGAAAATAGCGACCAACCTTTTGTTCATCGAAGCCCCCAACACCCACCGGGCCTATTCACGTTCTTGATTTCCCACGCCTTTGGATCATCACATTGTGTGCTATGTTATAATGCAACTTTGCTGTCTTTAATCGTTGTCTTTGTTTTGTTATTTAGCTAATTTTTATAGAGTATATTCTTGTCACCAGTCAATACTTACTTTTTTCATTGAACCTCCCGTTAAAAACTTAACTCCGTTAGCAAGTCCGTTACAAAAATATTCTCAGTTGAGATTATTATCGGCCAATAGTTAATTAAAATGTAAGAATAATAAAATCCAATTTCCCTAATTTATTTACTTACTACCAATCACAACTCATCTGGTTATTATTTCCCATAAACGTATTAGTTTGATCATTCGTGATAGTAGAAACTGTATGTGGCAATTTTCATGGTATTATCCTAAGTTGAATAGATGAAGATGGGTTTTGAACATGGTTTGTAGTGTTAGAGGCGGGAACAATGATAATACAACACATGTTCATGGTGTAATGTTTGGTTGTGCTATATTAGATTCCGACAATTTTAATTATATATAATTTTTTTCCTAATTAAGACAATTTTATTTTAGAAGTCCATGATTCTTGAATCAGATAGTATTTTTACAAAATTCAAGCACGGACATGGCGAACTGTTTATTAGAACCACTTATGTGACACTGTGACTTATACTTCAAAAGTTCAAATTGTAGACATAAAGCTCTTTCATGCATCAAGCTACCTTTTGTATAACCATAAGTTGATTTTAGGGTGGTTTGGCTGACGCAATCGCAGACACAATCGGACTTCTAACAACGTGGGTCCCATTCACCTCATGCCAACTCAAATATCCACAATTACCAAAATACCCACTGTATGTTGGAGGTGCATGACTTATATCAACATCAACGGTAACCTCAAATTTAGCCGTACTGTACTTCCCATCAAAAGAAATCGTTGAAGGATTCACAACAACATTCATACCGGTAGGAGGCATATTGACAACCGCGCGATACACAGAACGCGACGTCCTCACGTTCGTTAACACTCTTCGAAACGTTACACGCGTAGTATTCGTGTTGTTTAACACCAAAATAAACGAAGGGTAGTTAAGATCAAGACTCGCATTCGTGCAATCGATCTTTGATTTCTTTGTAATGATCCGGATTTCGTTTTGCGTGTAGTTCAATGCGCATAGATAGTTGATGTAATCTTGTGGTTCAATGTCATAAACCAAACCCGGATCCATGGCTTTGTTTGGGTTAACATGGCCCGCACCATAATCTAAAGGAGTACCTTGTTCTCTTGTGGTCATGTCCATGATAATACTGCGGTTATTATCGATAGTAACCGCGGTTGTCATCATTGCTGACCGGATTGCAGCCGGACTCCAATCGCGGTGCGTTGATTTCAACAACGCAGCTATTCCCACAACATGTGGTGAAGCCATTGATGTCCCGGATACGAGTTTATAATCACTTAACAAATAATCATCCCCGATTGGCGCGCTTTTTCGATTTGGGGCCCACGCGGCCAAAATATCGACTCCGGGAGCTAATAGATCGGGTTTTAGGATCCATGGAGATCGCCTGTCGGGTCCTCTTGATGAGAAGTATGCAACTTGTGGAGCTGGTTTAACTCCCAACAAAGTTTCACCATACTTAACACTAATACTTGCGTTTTTCGTGTTGATTATGTAATTTTTCAACATGTTTGCGACCTTCGGTTCGAGTATAACGAACGGTAAATTGAAATCGTACGGTCGGAGAAACTCCCCAGAGTCATAACTGAATATAGCTCCTGCAGCTCCAGTGTTTTCAAGTTCTGAAACTGACATATCATCACAAAATATGTATTTTCCTTGAACATCTTTTGGATCAAGTGAATTAAGATCACAAGTTTCTTTGCTTTTGTTTCCATATCCATAGTATATAGGAACCCTTTCAACCAACAAATTTTGTGAAAAAATAGATTTCCCAATTAGGGTTTTATAGTTATCATCATTTGGCGTAACATAAGCTGCAAAATCGCGGTCTATTGTTCCTGCACCAACAGTTGTGATCCATGGAGCTCCATTTGTGACAGTATATGAATGAGGTCCAGCATTACCAGCTGAACAAGATACAAAGATCCCCTTTTCCATTGCTGCAAATGCTCCAATCGCGATCGGGTTTTGGTGAAATTGCGTCTCGATGAACGCTAACGATAACGACAATAGATCGACACCGTCTTCTATCGCTTGATCCATTCCAGCTAAAGTGTCACTAGCTGCAGCATCATATGATTCGTCTAAAAACAACACTTTATACATGGCTAACCGCGCTTTTGGCGCGATTCCACTCGCGGTCCCTTTCGCGTACCCGAAATAATCCGCGGACTGCACACGATTCCCGCTTGCTGTTGAAGATGTATGCGTTCCGTGTCCTTCGAAATCTCTAGGCGAATCGTAGTCGTCGGTTGTTGAAATGTTTTCCTTTAAATGCTTCATACCCGCGCTAAACGAACGAGCGCCTATAAGCTTTTTGTTACAAAAACCTTCGGTTTCACAAGATCCGCGCCAACGAGAGGGTACATCCGACATCCCTTTGTCATGAAAACTCTCGCTTTCGGGCCAAATACCGGTGTCAAGTATGCCAATGATCATATCTTCACCGAATCCAGAAACGGGCCACAATCCGACATGTTTTTTCAGGCCCAAAAACTTAGGCGTATGTGTCGTGTGAAGTTGTCCAAGTTGATCTTCAAAGGTTGCAAGATGTTCTGGCATGTTTTCAAGCTGTTTGAGTTGTGATTTTGTTAGAATTGCACTGAATCCATCAATCACATGGTTGTATGTGTAAAGATGCTTTGATGAAGCTTCATTTGATAGTGATGAAAGTACGGAAATGTACCAGTTATGGTGATTGGAAAAAGGTGTTGGCATCATTGATTTGTCCATTAGAACAATGTAAGATTGATAATCATCTGAGGAAGATGATGATGATGTAATTGAAATGATTGTTGAAGTGAAAAAGAAGATGATGAAACAATGATTCATAGATACTTTCATTTGGCTTGAATATGTTGTGATCAGTGACAACATAGATATTAGATATTAAACATATATATAGTTCAGACTGCCGAATGATTGATTCCATTTACAAAAGATTATGTTTTCTAGCATTACTTGCAAGCCACATTGTTGCATAGAGCTTACCAATAACAAAGCTTCAAGTGTGGATTTATGTGTATGGACATTATGATAACTTGGATTCTAGAGATGCCAAAAGATGATATCAAGGAACAACCAAAAACTAATCTATAGAGAATTATTCAGTATATGCACCTACGATTGAGACAAAAATCTAAACACTAACACTACCGGAAATTGAGTTAAGAGCATCTTCAATGCTAAATGTGAAATCATAAACCAAACGCGTCACCTCAAGTGTCATATTAGATTTCTAGTCATCCATTTAAAACTCTCTTTTTTACTCCAACATTACAAGTAATTTCAAACACCATTTTCTTATATATGATATATGTATATGTATTAATGTATATAGAGGTTATATATTATGTGAACATGATCTTAAGGGGTTAATTAATAAAGAAAACTCAATATAAGCCCTTTATTTTTCAATTTGACCATCTACTTTGAGATGTAACACACACAATAGCATTTGTGATAATAATGAGTAAATAAACAAAAGAAGGAATTCGTGAATTAGCATAAAATTGAAAAGAAGTGAGTTGTTACATCTCTTCAGTCTTCCTATCAAAATCTAAAATGTGACCCGCTTTCACTATACCAATCCCAGTCTCAATCGACTATCACAATTGGTTGCATCAATGACAAATTAAGCGGTCAAGGATTCGTGGCTAGGATGAAGGGATACCAGTAGTCGACCCGTGTAATGTGTGGTGTAATCGTGCAAATTTCAATTTCTTTTTTAAATCAGCTTTAAACATAAATGGGTCATGACTTGAAGGATTAATGGGCCTCTATTATAGTTAGTAAAGCTTCATATTAGGTTAAGTGAGCTAACTAGGTTAATTTCTCAAAAATTAAAATTGCTGAATCTGAAAAGTTTTCTTGCTATAAGTATTGAGTTAAGTTCTTTTTACTCTTTATGCTTTGGTCATAATAATATTTTGCTCCAAACTTTTCAAATTCAATATTTTTCTTCATGTGGTTTGCAATAGGTTCCTAATAGCTTCAAACCACTAGCACTAGTTAGTTTTTTCCCCGTTAAATGAAGGGTATTTTAGACATTTTACGAATATGGGTTGATTGTGTAAACAATCCAAATACTAAAGAAACAAAACAACAATTAAAAAAATCAAAGGACTTAATGTGTCATTTTCTCAAATTATAATCATCGTACTCAAGTATATCCCACTAAAAGATAGGGTCTGAGGAGGGTAAGATGAAGACAAGCCTTACCTCTACCCTATAGGAATAGAGAGGCTGCTCCGAAATAGACATCTGGCTCATGATGCATGATATTGATTATTGAAGTAGGTTTTAATTCTAATGTAATCCATGCTTTTGGGAGTTGAATCGTGCATTTGGGGTTATAGATTTGGATCGTTGATTTGGGGGTACAGATTTGGTGAGGTTGGGGAGGTGTGGTGGGGGTAGTGGTCGTTCAACAGGTGGGTTTGATGGGGATGTGATTCTGGTTCGCAGATGCTGGTGGTGGATGAAAGATGATGTTGACGATGATGATAGATGACAGATTGACGGTGGTGCTGGTGGTGGTGGTGGTGGTGAACATGTTGGCCCAGACTCTTAATCGGAAAATAATACGAACACAAAAAAACTTGGTGATTGATCAAATCTGATCAACTTTTGTATATAATTAAACCGGGACAATTACAATGACTCCTAACACCCCTATTTATAACTGACCAACTCTTGGAGAATAAGAAACCTACTTAAACAATGAAACTAAATAAATAATTAAAATAATCCTATCTATATTAAATAATACCTTATAATTATCTATTTTAACTAAACTTTAATTTATCCCATACTTATCATCAAGATTCAGAATTATCTCCAATAATCAACACCATAATTCTGAATCTGGTAACTCGAACCTTGTTTCCTACCCGGATTCTCTTCGTGATCATTAACTGTGTTGTTTCGGCCCCCCTTAAGCTCTACCATTCCCGTGACCTCGTCTTCAATCAGTCCGTCGATCGTAAGAACTCGCACCACCAGTCCTTCGGCTGCGATATTGGTCACCTGGTTGAGCAAACAACAGTCTTCCTTGATCTTTACTTTCATCCTGGACTTTACACATCACACCCTGATGTTCTTCAACAGGATCCACCACTAGAATATCGCCACAAAAAAAAAACCGTCCAAACCCTTGACCTAAAACCACCAACCGGCCACAACCAATAATCAATTATTGTTTTTTTTTCCTTTGCTTAATCAATCGTCGTTCTCCAATAATAAAACTGGTTTAACACGTCTTCCTGGATCACAACTCTTTTATCGACCAACGTGAACAAGGTACATATTCAAAAATAATATTTTTCTGTTTATATCTTTTTTCTTCTTGTGTCAACAACTAAACAACCATAAAATTTCTTTCTTGAACTTCGCACACCCAAAGAAAAAAAAAACTATTTATTCACCTGTGGTCAGACGTAACTAACAAAGAAAAACCAAGGATGGAACAAAAGACGACGATTGTAGTGCTTCTTGAACCCTAATTATAATCTCCAAATTCAAAACGGGCAATCAAACTCTTCTGTGAATCGTCTCTTTCTTGTTCTCCTCTGTAAAACAAATCATAAATCTTGTTGACTTAAGACAACCGATCACGTCTTTTTTTTTTCGTCAACAACACTCTCGTCTTGGTCTCCGGTCGGCCGTCCTTCTTTGTATAATAAACTTCACCGTGCTCTGATACCAATTGTTGGTCCAGACTCTTGATCGGAAAATAATACGAACACAAAAAAACATGGTGATTGATCAAACCTGATCAACTTTTGTATATAATTAAACCGGGACAATTACAATGAGTCCTAAAACCCCTATTTATAACTGACCAACTCTTGGAGAATAAGAAACATACTTAAACAATGAAACTAAATAAATAATTAAAATAATCCTATCTAATAATCTGATAAACATAACAATTAAATAATACCTTATAATTATCTATTTTAACTAAACTTAAATTTATCTCATACTTATTATCAAGATTCGGAATTATCTCCAATAGAACAGTGGCTTGTGGTGGTGAAAGGTGGGGTGGTTAGGCGGTTTCCGGCGGTGGTCAAGTGGTACTTGGATGGATGGATGATGATGAATAATGAATGATGTATGATTCTGATCGATTAATGGCAGATTTGAACTCATTAACCCTTTTATTATAAATAATTGCACACATGGTTCTTTTAAAAAGTTGAGTAATACACAATTGATCTTTATACATGAAAAGACTAAAATTACCTTACTTCGAACAGAAACAACCAGTGTTTTAAAAACCGGTTTAAACCGGACAGTTCAACCGGTTGAACCGCTTTTTATTCAAACACCTGATACGGTAATAGCCGGTTTTTTGTGGTGGTTTTTACCCTGTCAAACCGCCGGTTTAACCGGTTCAACCGGCAAACCGGTTTTGTATCTAGGGTAAAAAAAAATGGGCGATTGGTTGATAAGACTTAGGATGAAAATTTTGAAATTGAAAATACGATTAACCTACTGACCAAGGCTTTAAAAACATATTTGATCTGGATGGTGACAGAAAATTTTATCTTTTAAACGATCATGAAATTAAGGCATTCAACACTTCAATGCCCGAAACATATCATATACTTTTTATTATCCTTTGTTAGGAATTTTAGTACTTTAAATTGGTTTTGGGGTTGTATCTTAATTATGGATTAAATTTTGGGTTGTTTTTTTTAATGGAATTATGTATTTTTCAATTTTTATGAGTTGAAGTTGTAGTTTATAAAATTATATGGTTAACTAGTGAGGCCGGTTGAACCGTCCGGCACAACTCGGTTCAACCAGTTGAACCATTTTTTTTAACTCAATCCGGTATGATTAAAATACCGGTTTTTAAAACATTGGAAACAACGTAAAAGTGTTAGTGGTTTGAAGCTAACGGGAACAAATTGCAAACTACATGGAGAAAAATATTGATTTTGAAAAGTTTAGAGCTAAATAATTATTTGTACAAAACACAATGACCAAAAAAGAACTTAAATCTAAATTATTTTTGGGATTTAAATTTGTTATGTTTTTATTCTAATATAACTTTATCTATAAAATACATATAAAAGTTTAAAGCTTCAAGCGAAAAAATCAAGTATTTGTGTGGTCGCAAGCCCCGCAATTGACCGACCATGAATAAAGTCACCTACACTATATCTTTTTACACTAATATTCAGGTATTTATTTTCACGAACAGTTTGCATGACATCTCTAATATTCTATCATTACGGTTTTGTACACAAATGAGAAACGCTCGTCTATCACATTAGCGATTATTACATTCTTAGCTGTCTAACTCTTAATTACGTAACTTAGAAATATAGATGAAGATAAATTCGGCTTGAATGCTTTATTATGATTTATGTATGCGGATCATGTGAACGCACAAGTGTATTACTTTCTATATTTATGAAAATATGTAATGCTAAAAATAACTATTAGACTAGGTGTAGCGTGCCTTTTATGAACTTTCAAAAAGAATTTTGGGGCGTCGATCGTTATTTAATATGTGTCATTAATCTTTAGCCAAACCCTTAACCAACGTTAAACACAATTTATATTTAACGCACTTTTTCATCCAATTCCAATTCTACCATTTTTATTCAATGCAAATAAATTAATGCTTAATTAGAATAACTACACCTAAATGAAATGGGGCTTTCGTTAAAAAGTTGTTGCTTATGTGAGATTTACATGCCAATTTAACTAAAAAACAATTACATATAGCCATAGAATACAATAAAAATAACAATAAAGTAATACAGTTCTTTTTTGCTCCATATGGTTTGGTTTAAATAACTATTTTGTTCCAAACTTTTTAAAATTAGTATTTTTTTCCATGTGGTTTGCGATCAGTCCCCATCCGCTCCAATCTACTAACCCCATTTGGTTGATTCTGTTAAAAATTAACGGTACTAGTAAATTGGAGCGGATGGAGACAGATCGCAAACCACAAGAAAAAAAATATTGATCTTCAAAAGTTTGAAACAAATTAGTTAATAGTTACCTGGACCAGTAAAAAACAGAACTTAAATCAAAGTAATATAATAGTAATGTCTATTAATGAACGTCGCGTTTTGAATTCTTGGTAATATCTAACAAAAACAATATAACATGAATAAAAAAAAAGAGATTGATTAAGCTCTAATAAAAAAACATAATACTTCAAAGCATGTCAAACTTTCTATATATTATCAAGAATTTTTAAAGTAAAATTTAAATCAATAGCAAAACATATATTTTATTCTAACTAGTTAATAACAATTTAATTCTATTTATTTATTAACATACACAATTCATAATTTAAATTTAAATTAAAAAAAAACAACTTAAAACATATAACAACCGGCCGTTTTTCGGCACTTGACCGATCAGATTCCGACCTTTGACTATTTGTAAACCGGCGGTACGCCACCTGTAACTCAATATTTATGTAAATT
>WOUH02000022.1:3227966-3247686 GCA_009936405.2 Stevia rebaudiana | reverse complement strand
AAATACTCACAGTTTGCTTTGCAATCCAAAATTATAACAACTAGATATAGTTGTGTAATCCGAGATCAAAATCAACCTAAACGTATAATAGGCATGTATAAGTATATATAATCCTAACTAATACAAACGACACGACAAGTATTATTAGAATAATTTAAGTACTCGCGTCACGATCGGTTTGATTATATGATTATGAGGTATATGTTTGTTTAAAAATGATATTTGTTATACTAAATAATATATTTATTTAACATAATAAATATAATTAATATTTAGTACGTTTTGGTTATCTATATTTAGTTAAAATAGATTTAACTACTTCAAATAATAAACCAAACCAAATTATATTTATAATATTCAAGAAAACTACATTTTTTTTTCTTTATCGTTTTTAGTTTTATAAATCAAATTATAAAACATAGGTTTTAATTGATTAAGTAATTTAGAAATGTTATTATAACTTTTAGTGTTATAAATTAATAGTTTTAACTAAATTAGTTTATAAAATTAAATAAGAATATATTTTATATTTTTATTGAATAGGAAATTCAAAATGATGAATTTTGATATAAAGTGGGTTAAAAACGGAGTTAGAATGAATAAGTTATGATTTAAATAAGATTAAACAAAATAATAGAAAATCAAGCCAAAAATGGCTGGAACCGGGGCTCGAACCCGGGTTCCCTGTGAAAAAGTCAAGTGACTTAACAACCGCGCTAAAGTGGTCACATTGAAATGAAAACGTAATTTAATTGTTTTAAGCTTTGGTTCAGACGGTTCCTGGGTTCACGCATGAACCCTAGTTTTGTCCAGATTCGAATTCGATCAAGTTAGATGTTTATACAACAATTGGATAGAGGGCTTTTGATTAAAATGAGAAGACGAATCCGAAAACGTGATTACCTTGATCTGAGGTGCAGTAGAAGTCGACTTTTAGACACTCCGGTGAAGTTCCGGCCGTAGGGCTCGTCGGAGATGACGTACAGGAGGAAAAATGTGTCGAAACTTGTATCTATTTGTGTCTTAGGGTGCGAAAAATCAAACCCAACCTAATGCCATTTGATTTTATACGCGTGAGAGTGTTAATCATCGGTTTCAAGCGTGAATGGAGGTTTAAATGCCGAACGTAAATTCGGTGATTTCGAACGATGGTGTTAATGAATGCAAATGTTTATTACACCATTGAATTCGTGGGGAAAAAACCGATCGATTGGGTGAGATTTGTGATCATGGGGTGAGGTAGAACGTCAGGACCCGATTAGGAGTGATGAACCGGGTTTTGGGTGAAGATGATGACCCATCCGTTATCTGGGTCGCGTGGGGTTGGTTTGACCAAGTCAAACTGGTGGGATCTTTCAACCCTTGGCATATTTCACCCCTTCAAGTTTCTATTTTATAGTTTAGACACCATGCCTCCCTAAAATAGATTTTAAAGTTTGTTTCATTAGGTTTTGGCCACTAACTTATAAGTTAACCTTTTTAACCTTATATTTTATATAAAAACTTATATTTTATAAACCTCCTATAATAAACTTACAATAATATTTATTTTGTATTATTCCTTAATTTACATAAATCATATATTAATTAGAATTTTATTGATTAACACGTATATTTATACATACTAATATAAATGATACGTTCATATGATGTATACATATTTAATTTAAGATGTAACGTGACGCGATAAATATCACACAACCGCTTTATTTGATGCTCGTTAATGATTACATATCGGAAAAGTTAATCGGAAAATCGTAAATGTTACAGTATACGGTGTGCTAGGGGTATGTCATACACCCGTATACGACCAGGTGGACATGTATGACTCGTACAGAGCTGTATGAGTCGTATAGATTTTTTTTTGTTAAACAAAATGTTATTAAGGTTATAATGTAAAATAATTCAAGAAAACGAATTATATTTTTTAAACAACTTTATATAAGGTAATAATGTAAAATAATTTTTGAAAATAAATTTTATTTATTTAAACAACTTTATATAAACAACTTTAATGTAAACAACTTTATTTAAAGTTATTTAACAAAATTTTATATCGTGTTACAATTTAATATTATCACTTAACAAACATAAATTACTAATAAGAAGTTACTGCTACAATTTAACTAAAACGGCATAACGTGTAAATATCGTAGCAATTTAACTAAAATGTTAAAACATGTAAATATCGTTAATATTTAATAAAACGTTAGGATATGAGTAAAATATCGTGATAAATTAACATGAGTAAATATCGTGATAAATTAATCTAAGAAATGAAGAAATAAAAAGTTAACACGTGTAAGTTGTAAAATATTATTATTATAATAAATTAAGGGGTTAAAACAAAGTAAAAAAAATTGAGTACATGTCATACAACACTATATACCAGGAGATCCATACGCACCACACAAAAAACTTTAACACATACACTCGTTATAGTTTAATAAAACTTTAACATGGGTGTATTGTTACAATTTAAATAAAACGTTAGAATAAATTAATATGAGTAAAATTATCGTTAAAACGTGAGATTATGAGAAATGAAGAAATAAAACGTTAATGTGTTCAAGTTGTGAAATACTATTAGTATAATAATAAAAAATAATATTGAGTACGGGTCATACAGCACTGTACGCCCCGTACTGATGGGTTTGTTCAACAGAAGATCAATACGCATCACATATAAAACCCAACCTATGTACGACCCGTACAGGGCAGAAAATGTACCAGAGAATGTCTGTACGAGGTTGGATACGACCCGTACAGGCATGTACGGGTCATACTTCGGGTGTAGAAAAATGGTTTTAGGGTGTGTGAATATCAGGGGATAAAAAATCCGCCTCCAAGGGTATGAATTGGTTGCATTCGTACAAAATTGTTCTTCGAACACCAGCTCTGCTTTTGTGTTGAGGGGTGTGACCCACATGTTGAAAGTCGATGGTAGAGATTTGTTAGGATATTGCTTGTCATTTAAATAATCAAATGGGGACTCGATGTATTAAAGTCAAAATTTGAGGCCGTAGAGTCAAATATATCAAAGTCAAATGCAATTATTCTTAGTGGACCTGTTGGGAAAGATAGATCTGAAAGCAGCGTAAGTCTTCTACTACTCTTGATACACATAATGCAAGTGACTAAGTGATTAAGAGTTTATCATTTGATGACTATGAAAGAAAACCGGTTAAACACGCTGGAGAATAAAGAATTGTGTTTTTGAACCTACTTAATAACAACACTGTGGATTTCCTCTCGGCGTAGTGGCGTGTTTACGGTTTATCTCTATTATTGGTGTGAGTTTGAATCCACAAAATTTGAAACATAATTTGGAATATGACAACGGTCTATAAAAAGATAAAATAAGACAACGGGTGAACGAAGTTTTTCGTAGCATTTATCTTTACAAAATCTCTATATATAATGTTTATTCTTCTTTAGTTTAATTCTGTGTTACATAGCATTGAAACTTTTAACTAATTTAAATTAATAATAAAGCTACGAAATATTTTTTTAAATTACTTTTACACAAAACTATCTTTTTATACATGAAACAAAGTCTATAAAAAAAAGGCAACAAAAATGGATAACATTTATAATCTGTACCTAATATAACTAAATGCTTGCATCATGTATACAATTTCAATTATCAGCACAATTTTTTCTAGCTTCTTCTCTTTCACCTAGCTTTAATGTTCTTTTTCTCCATTAACTATTATTTAAAATATTTTTTCTTCAACCTTCGATTTATTATTTCACTTCTCATTATTTAATATCATCTTTATCTTTTTTTTTTGACGGCTTGTTATTGAATCTGTGACCTCCAAAGAAGCAAAGCTTCTCGTATTCCCACTTGAACCATTGGGCCAACGGATCATTGGTAATATTATCTTTTCTAATTTGTTGTAGTACATAAGTCTCCAACCTACATTAAGAACCAAAAGTTTTTTCAGCATAAAACAGGTAGAATCTAAAATTTAAATTTAATTTTGTAACCCCTATTTATTATTTATTTATTTATTTTTTTCTTCATTAGTTTTTTTTTTTTCGATTATTCGTGGCCAGTGGGCATATAAAAAATTATACCCAAAATTTCGTCACTATAAAACAGGTTGGCATATTAAAGTCTTTGGCTCTTTGCGTTGACTTTATGCATCAAATTTATTTGTCGAATCCAATGAATGATGTCCACCTAATAATGATAAGATTTAATCTTAATTTGGGTACATATTCATGTTACTTATCATGCACAACTACCCACCAAGAAGCTTGCATACTCATGTCTATCTTAGTATGCTTCTTTGTTGCTTTAATCCCTCATGCAACTTCTATTACTTTCAATTTCACAAACATTTCTCCAAAAAACTCAAAGGATATAATATTTTCAGGTGATGCTGCTTATAGCTCCAATGATGGAATCCAGGTGACCCATCAAAGAAACAATGATGAACACGGTTCACTCTGGTTAGCCGGTCGAGCGACCTACATCAAACCACTTCATCTTTATGACAAAGACTCTAATCTAGCCAGCTTCACCACCAGTTTCACATTTGTGATCGATTCGTACCCGAACAATAATTATGCTGATGGTCTAACATTCTTCCTTGCTCATAATAATTCTGTGATAAATGCGGGAGGAATCATGGGGCTTCCGTTTGATTCTACAATCAAAACCAGTAAACATCGATTTGTTGCGGTGGAGTTTGATACCTATGGTGGAAATGATTGGGATCCAAGAGATCCAGATACAAATATTTCCGTAGGTGATCATGTAGGTATCAATATTAACTCTATTACTTCTGTTACGCATCGAAAATGGTATACTAATATAACATATGGGAAAGAGTGTAGAGCTTTGATTAATTATTATTCTGATTTAAAAAAACTTAGTGTTTCCTTCACCAGTTTTATAAACAATTCACTTGTATGGGAAACTGGTCTTGATTACACGTATGATCTAAGACATGTGTTGCCTGAATGGGTTATTTTTGGGTTTTCAGCTTCTACTGGTAATCAGTTTGAGAAGAACAATGTTATATCTTGGACGTTTAATAGTACTGAATTTAAGGTTGATGAAAACAATGGGAAATATGATATGTTGGGTAAGATGGGATTAATAGCGGGAACGTTGGTTCTAGTTACTGGGTTGGTTATACTTGCATATTTTGTTTGGAGACGTAAGAAAAATGTTGGTGATGAAGGAGAGGAACTTGGACTTTTGGAGATGAACAACGAATTTGAAATCGGGGCCTCTATGCCTAGACGATTTTCTTACCTTGAATTTGCTAGGTCAACTGCTGACTTTGCGGAGACAGAGAAGCTTGGAGAAGGCGGTTTTGGAGGAGTTTACAAAGGTTTTCTGAAAGATTTAAGGACATATATTGCGGTCAAAAGGGTGTCGAAGACTTCGAAACAAGGGTTCAAAGAGTATGCATCGGAAGTAAGGATCATTAGCCGATTGAGGCACAGAAATCTGGTGCAACTCATCGGTTGGTGCCATGACAAAGGAGAACTCCTGCTTGCCTATGAGTTTATGGAAAATGGAAGCTTAGATTTACATCTCTTCAACGGGAAGAGCTTGTTGACATGGAATACAAGGTACAAAATTGCCTTTGGTTTGGCTTCTGCTTTGCTATATTTACATGAAGAATGGGAGCAATGTGTTTTGCATAGAGACATTAAATCGAGTAATGTTATGTTGGATTCAAATTTCAATGCAAAGCTTGGTGATTTCGGGCTAGCTAAGTTAGTTGACCATGAGAAAGGTGCGCAAACAACACTTTTGGCAGGAACCCTTGGTTATATGGCTCCTGAATGTGTAGTCACTGGCAGATCAACCAAGGAATCAGATGTTTATAGTTTTGGAGTTGTTGCATTAGAAATAGCTTGTGGGCGAAAAGCCATTGACTACAAGGCTCAAGAGAAACAAATTCGGTTGTTAGAATGGGTTTGGGAGCTCTACGGGAATGACATTCTTTTAGAAGCAGTCGATCCGAGTCTAGGATCAGATTTTGAAGAAGAAGAAATTAAGCGTTTAATGATCATTGGGTTATGGTGCGTGCACCCTGACTCAGGATATCGCCCATCGATGAGACAAGCCATAAAAGTACTAAACTCTGAAGCTTCTCTACCTTTATTACCCTCAAAGATGCCAGTAGCATCTTATTTGACACCCCCGGTGTCTTCGCTATCTGATTTCTCTTCCATTGGCCAATATCAATCATTTATAAGTAGAAGCGTGGAACCACTTAACACTGATTCATCAAAGAAAACAATATCGTCAAGAAATTCTTCTTCTTCTTCCCAGTCCATATGAGTATATATCAGATTCAACGAAATGAAATGTTTAGATAAGTGCTATGCAAGTTTTCAACTCTTGCTTTTATTGGCAGAGTTATGTGTAAACCTCATAATTTGTTTACACTTATGTGTAGTTTGTCTAGTTGAGCTCAGAAATAGGCAGAAACTTGTACCGGATATTCTATATAACTCATTTAGTAGCGTCGGTGGTTTCCCCAATGACACCACTTCTGGATATATATTTTACTTAATTATGGAACTAAAACGAATGAGTTGGTTGGGTGGTTTTCGTGCTTTCGTAAGTTTCTCTTCTTCCTGTCGAAGCGGGTTCAACTCGTGTTAATGACATATTTTTTTGGGTTCATATCTGGATGTAATAAACATAATGATCGCCGTGGTGTGATGGCTAGACACATACAAGATTTGAAATGTTGCACGTTTAATACCGAGGAAGCTTCGTTTATTTTTTATTAAGGTCTTATTTTTTCTATATAAATTTTCAAGAGCGTTTTTGCGGGTTACTGTGTGTAATAGTTTTACGTTTTCTAAATTAAAGCTCCGTATACGAGTTTGTCTTTTTTACTATTGAATTAATTTGTGTTTTTGTTTTTTACTTTTGTAATAATCTATACTTAGGCACGCTCTATACATGCGGGTAAAAAAATCTAATTCATGTTTCATAAGTCGTAACAATCGTTTTACAGCATGAAGCTTACGCTTCTCTTTAGGTACTTGACATGGCTGGTCTTGAGGATTCAAATACCCGGGACGAGATGAAAAAAATGACCCTAGGCCTAGGGGTGTTTATAAACCGCCGAAACCGTCTAAACCGAACCAAACCAATAAAATTTGCTCAGTTTGGCCAGTCAAAACTTGATTGCTTGGTTTGTGGTTTGCATATTAAAAAACCACTGGTACGGTTCGGTTTACGGTTTGCATTTTTAACTAATCCGTATAAACCGAACCACTCGTATATTTAGAAATTCTTCGCACACGCCCCCACAACACATTTATTTTGCATTCATGTTAGGATAGTCTCTTAATACATCTTAAAAATTAAGATTCTTCCACTTGAAATGGATTATGCCTTTAAAGTTTACTAAAGACCATTGAATGGATCATGACTTTGTGTGAGAGATCATCAATCTTTTAGAATTTTGATTTTTGGATTATAATTTTTAGACTTATGTAATGTAATTTTAAAATGGATTATGATTTTTAGACTGGATATATAGTTTTTACATTAAACCAGCGAAACTATCAAAACCAAACTGCAAAACCGTGAAACGAGCAATACCGGTCGGTTGGTTTATCGAACTTACTTGGTGGGTTTGGTTTGTTATTTTTTAAAACCGCAGGTGGTTTGGTTCAAATTATTTTTCAAACCGCCCAAACTGAACCCCGAACACCCCTACTTAGACCCAAACGAATTATCAGTTATATAAACTAATTGTTTTGAAATGACGATAGAAGTTATAAAAATAAACAAACCAAATCAAAGTATTAAAATAACATAACGTAAAAAAAAATTCAATGCGTATAATTTCTTTTTACAGGATTGAGCTTGTCACCGGGCTATATGTTAAATTTAAAATAGAATTGTGCTTATTATCAGACAATAATTAATTTTAAAATTTATTTGGGTTGATCGGATTTTAAGTGGGTATAAACAAAATTTTTATATAATTTTTGTTTTTAATTTGGGGCCCCTCAAAATACCGGGGGCGGTGGCCTGGTTTGCCCTCCCTATGGGGCGGCCCTGGTACTTGACCATGTTGATTTCAACTGGATTCACTGCACGCTTTGAGGTTGGTTACGAAGTTTGCAAACGCATCCTTTACCACGTTAGTATTATCGTATAGCCTTTCGTCGCACCGGATGGGGTAAAAAAGCTCGTATTCCTAAGTGTGGTTATATGTGTGAATCTTATGTTTGAAAGGATATAATTTCCAAACTTGAGTTGCGATGCTTCAAGATATTGGAGTATTTTTGTTAGTGTTTCCCTATGTCCTGAAAAACAGACTAAAGCATTGATTTTTAGTTCCAATCTTGTAGTCCCTAAACAGAAAATATTGCAAACTCAACTTTAACATTATATTTACTGCAAGTAGTGCATTTAATTTCAAAAGAATTTTAATACTTAGCAATGTGACATTCTAAGCTAAACCGTTACTCTATTATGATATATACAAGGGGAGGGAATCCTGAAACAACCATGAACGTATACTCAATTTTTTTCAAAGTTGTAGTCTGATAAATCCATTTAAGTTAGGTGAAAAAGCTAAGCATTGCTCCACTGAAGTTAAGTTGAGTTCAAGCATCTAAAAAATGAATTTGTTGTACTTTTGTTGGATATATATCAAGCAGTCACGTGTGGATCCATGTTAATCCAAAAGGGAGCCCACATAACATACAGCCCACTAAAGTAAGTTATAAATTTAAGCCCAAGATGGTTAGGCCTCGGTGTTTTATTTCACCAGGCCTTCATTTTAACCATCGCCTCTTTCTTGCGTGAGGTCAATAAAACGCTAATTTGACACATAAAAATATTTTGGTATCTATTTTTTTTGCTTCATGCCCTAATTGTTTTCGTGTTTTACTTTCTTTGTTATATTAGATAATATGTCATTCGAATTTGGTGAAATAATCATTGGCATTGTGATCTCGTGTTTGTTTGTTAAACTTCACAAATTTGTGGGCAAACTTATTACATGTCTCATGTCTGGTCAAACACATGGTAGTTAAACTTATGTACAAACCAGTTTGATTCTTACTTTTGCTAATTCATACTTTTTCTTTTATTTCAGTTAGGTCACTCATATATTTTTTGTTTGATTTATGTCACTCTACTTTAAGGATATGTTCTATTTTATACGTTTTACCTACAACGTTTTACTTTTTTTTTTTTCATGTGAACTAACTACAAAATTTGCGGAGTACCTAGCAATGTTTAAATACTTATGTATCATTTAAGCTCATGATGCTCTTTATATTGATTTAATGTAGCATGTTTTGGTCTATTAAACACTACGTTAGAACATGTGTATTACACAGTTTGAATAAAAAATTTAACAATAAAATAACTACATAATGAAATATTAAATATTAAATGTGAAAAAAATAGTAAAATAGATATGAAAGATTAATTAGGATGAAAAGAAAAATAATTTTTCATCTCATAAAACTGTTTCCTGTTTCCTGTGACTTCAAACAATTAACAAAAATCTATTATAGAAAAATAAGATTGGAGTCCATGTGCGTTATATATTTAAATTTAAAAGTTTTAACATTGTAATATTTAAATTTTTAAAACACTTTTTTAATTATACAAATTTTTTTAATTTTTGGTTTTTATAATAAAATAAAAATAAATAAATATTACAAACTTAATATGAGAGATACGAAGAAATTACTAATATGATATAGATATAAAAAAAAAAGTCACATTGTAATATTGTTTTTTCATTACGAATAATCATGACAATTACAAATTAGTAAATTTGTTATTTTTCTTAACAATATGACGCATGAACTACTTATTGTAGGGGTGTCGTTCGGGTCGGTTAGTCGGGTTTCGGGTCCGTCGGGTCGGTTTAATCGGGTTTTGACTATTTAAAATAAAACCGTTTACCGAACCAATTAAAGTTCGGTTTAATCGGTAATCGGGTTGCGGTAATCAGTTTTATTCGGGTCTGTATAATCGGTTTTCGGGTTTGTAAATGGGCTTCTACTATGAGCTGCGAAACTGGGTTTCATAAAAATGTTTTATAAAAAATATCACCATAATCTTTGAACATATAAGAGATAATCAAAATCATAAAATATAATATAACAAGCTAAAACATATCAATAAGTAAATTTCAAATTCACAATAAATTGTCTTAAAAGTCCACAAAAAGTAATATTCTTAAAAGTCTTCACATTCTCAACTTCATGTTCCAATGTTCTGCTCCTCCATATCCAATCATATATTGTAACATTAATAAAATAGATTAAGATAACGATTATTATATGTTACAAAAAAGTATAATAATAAACTTACCTTTATTAGTTTCTCTAGTACTTTCCTAATCTTCCTCACTTATAAAACTAATAACGAAAGTAGCAATAAATTTTATACGGGTTAATCGGGTTATCAATTTCAACATTAATTAATCATTTACCAAACCATTTAATATTATTCGGGTTCGGTATTAATACTTAATAGGGTTCGGGTTAATCGGGTTGTCCTTTAATCGGGTTCGGATTAAAATGGTTCGGGTTCGGTAATCGGGTACGGATAAAAATGACACCCCTAACTTATTGTTCTTCGACGATTACGTTTTTGTGTATTAAAATGCAGTGGTAGAGCAAAAATGTGTCACTAAAAACTAAAAGTATGCATTGAAAAGCCATAAAAGTGTCACAGAAGCTTAAAGTTTGCAGCGAAACTAGAAAGCGCCACTAAAAGGATTTAGTGTTGTGGCTCTAGTGACACTTTTGTATGCTGCTGTTTTGTTTAAGGGCCTTTTGATGGCACCTTTTTGTTTTTTTGTGGCACTTTTTATATGCCATTAAATAGCTTTGTTTTTGTAGTGTAACTCGATCATCTTCATCTTTTGCGGAGGCTAAGACAGTGAAGAAGGAGACGACTAGCGCCGTCGCCGCAGGCGGTCGCTGTATTGTAAAAAAGCGGCTAAGTTGCTGACGGTGAAGAAACCGACTCTGTCGTTGTCAGGTGACTGCTTCAGCGATCCCACACCACTGCCACCATCGAACACGCCACGTACCGTCGCTTGCCATGGTTGTACCTTGTGCTAACTCATTGGTAAAACACTATTTTTACTCATTTGTAATCACACATATATAATTTTATTAAATGTGATTAGGACGGGCGGTTGTGTTGGGGCCAGTCTTTGTTACTTTGTATGACTTTTCATACGGAAAAATATACCCAAAATTTCATTAGCAAAAAAACACGTTTACTGACTAAGTCTTAGCATAATTTTTAATATTGAAGTTGATTCAAAATGAAAAAATATCTACTTCCAATGAATTATGTCCTCATAACAAATCTCATCATGGATATAAAAATTCGTGTTAATTACCAATCACAACTACGTACCCACCAAGAAGCTAGCTAGCCTTCAGACTCATGTCTATCTTAACATGCTTCTTTCTAACCTTAATCCCTTATGCAGCTTCTATTACTTTCAATTTCACAAACATTACTCCACAAAACTCGAAGGATATAATATTCTCTGGTGATGCTGCTTATAGCTTCGATGATGGAGTCCGTTTGACCCGTGGTTCAATCTGGTTAGGAGGTCGAGCGACGTACATTAGACCTCTTCATCTTTGGGACAAAGACTCTAATCTAGCCAGCTTCTCTACTAGTTTCACATTCGTGATCGATTCACATCTGAATAATGATTACGGTGGTGGTCTAACATTCTTCCTTTCTCGGAATAACTCTCTTATAGATGCGGGGGGATCCTTGGGGCTTCCGGTCGATTTTAATACCAAAAAAAGTAAACATCCATTCATTGCTGTGGAGTTTGATACTTTTGGTAAAAACGATTGGGATCCAAAAGATCCCGAAACTAATAGTTTCATAGGTGATCATGTAGGTATCAGTATTAATTCTCTTAGATCTGTTGTGTATCGAAAATGGTTTAGCAATGTAACACATGGGAAAGAGTGTAGAGCTTTGATTGATTATAATTCTGATTCGAAAAACCTTTGTGTTTCATTCACCAGTTTTAAAAACAATTCAGTTGTTTGGGAAACTGGGCTTAATTACACCATTGATTTAAGGGATGTGTTGCCTGAATGGGTAATTTTTGGGTTTTCAGCTTCCACAGGAAATTGGTTTGAGAAAAACAAGGTAATATCTTGGGCATTTAATAGTACTGAAATTAAGGTTTATGAAACCAATTGGAAAAACAATATGTTGCATAAGATGGGATTAATAGCTGCAATGTTGGTTATAGTTGTTGGTTTGGCTATACTTGCTTATTTTTTGTGGAGGAGGAAGAAAAACAGTGGTGATAAAGAAGAGGAACTTGGACTTTTGGAGATGGCCAATGAATTTGAAATGGGGGCCTATATGCCTAGAAGATTTTCTTACCATCAATTAGCGGAGTCAACTGCTGACTTTGCGGAGACACAGAAGCTCGGAGAGGGAGGTTTTGGAGGAGTTTACAAAGGTTTTCAAAAAGATTCAAGGACGTATATCGCAGTAAAAAAGGTGTCAAAGACTTCCAAACAAGGGATTAAAGAGTATGTATCTGAAGTAAGGATCATTAGCAGTTTGAGGCACAGAAATCTGGTGCAACTCATCGGTTGGTGCCATGACAAAGGGGAACTCCTTCTTGCATATGAATTTATGGAAAACGGAAGCTTAGATTTACATCTCTTCAAGCAAAAGAGCTTGTTGACATGGGATACACGGTACAAAATTGCACATGGTTTGGCTTCTGCATTACTATATTTACATGAAGAATGGAAGCAATGTGTTTTGCATAGAGATATCAAATCAAGTAATGTGATGTTGGACACAAATTTCAATGCAAAGCTTGGTGATTTTGGACTAGCTAAGTTGGTTGACCATGCGAAAGGCTCGCAAACAACAATTTTGGCAGGAACATTGGGTTATTTGGCTCCTGAATGTGTAGTTACCGGCAGATCAACCAAGAAATCAGATGTTTTTAGTTTCGGAGTTGTTGCATTAGAAATAGCTTGTGGGCGGAAAGCTATTGACTACAAGGCTCAAGGGAAACAAATTAGGTTGTTAGAATGGGTTTGGGAGCTCTATGGGAATGACACTCTTTTAGAAGGAGTCGACCCGAGTCTAGGGTCAAGCTTCGAGGAGGAAGAAATCAAACGTTTAATGATCGTTGGCTTATGGTGCGTGTACCCTGACTCAGAACTTCGTCCATCGATGAGACAAGCCATTAAAGTACTGGCCTCCGAAGCTTCCCTACCTTTACTACCCTCAAAGATGCCTGTGGCATCTTACTTCACACCCCCAATGACCTCCTCACTGTCCGATTTCTCTTCCATCGGTGATTTACCAACCATTGGGATCACATCTTAACACTCGATCGTTTACGTAACGACATTGTTATGAAATTCTTCTTCACAATCTACATTAGTGTACTGTCATTCCAATAAAATGTCTAGATTGTTAGGTTAAATACTTTTTATTGAATTGTTCTTTGGTAAAAAGAAATTATGAATTTTTGCTAAAGAATTGTGCATTAGTGTTCGTAAAGAATTTTTGCCTGATAAAATGGCTCGGTTCTGAAAATAATAAACGGCGGGACGGTATTTTCGACAATCACGAAAAATTTACATCGTATTTAAAAATGACCGTTAAAAAAATATGAAAAGGAACTTAATTTTTTTTTTGTAACGGCAAATTATTCTACTCCCAAATTCCATCTTTAATATTTACACTTGTCTGGATTTGAACCCAAGACCTCCCTATAATGGTGCTTCTAGAGGCAAAACGCATGTCATTGGGCCACCAACCCCAATGGTAAAAGTAACATTAAATAACTGGTTATAAAACCGTCGCTAACCAAAACTTATCATTTAAAGTTTTAGTTTGTTATAAGAAATTATTGAAAAAAAGTTATATATTAAGGCATTAGATTATTTAGTAAGATAGTAGAAAATAAATGTTCCACCTAAATAATAAAAGAAATAATATAATAGGAAAAAAGGAATTTATGATGATTTTAATAATTCTCATGAAACTAATTTAGATCACATTATTAATAATTAACTATTTAATTATTAAAAAGCAACAAAATTAATAACAGATTTTTAATGAGCAGTTTATTCTTATTATCGCTACAAACATACAAATACATATCATTAATTAATCTATTGATGAGATAAATTATACCTCGGTATTAAACAACCGGTTGAGACACCGTAGTACAAAAAACGAGTGCTAGAGTCTAAACATGAATGGAACCGGGAACCGAGGCGGTGAACTGCGACTGCCTTGGCTTTGGTTGTGCCGGAGGTGATCTCTTGGTGTGAAAAAAGCAAAAGTTGTGTTTTCTTCTCCCTTTCGTTCGACGACCAGCAAGAAACACAGAGAACTTTTCTTTCTTTTGTGTTTGACGGGAAGGCAAAAAGAAGAAGGATTACGGATTATGACGCCCTGACCTCTTGGGCCTCAAAGTCCAGTCTAATACGTAATCTAAAGCCCAATTTAATTAGCCATTTAATTAAATATAATTTATAACTTTTATAAATTAATCTATTCGCGTTTTATGTTCGTTGACTACGGTGTAACTCTCACGGGCCCACTCATATTAGTTACGATAAATTAATCATGTCCGTACATTAAATCCAACAGTCTCCCACTTGGACGGTTCACGATAAGTTTAACGTTAACAGTCAGCGGTGCTCTAGCTGCACATGCCTATTCTAACACGATGTGACACTTTAAGTCATTAACCAAAAACTTGTACTAACAAGTTATTAGACTTATGACAATCGTTTTTATTAATCTTTTCTGTAAAAGACATTTGCAGAATCATGAGATATGGATCCAATACATTCTCATATAGTGATCTATTGTTATTATTCTCAATATAGAGTCAAAGTGGTCCAATCAAACACACAGTAAGTTTGGGTAAAGCCTTATATTTCACCGGTTTGAATCATCGAGGCGCCAAATGTCTAACTGTTACATCCCATGTAAGAGTATAGAATCCCTTCTTGACTACTACAACTCCACTAAACTTCAGAACTATTCTGATCAAAGCCTTTATGACTGGCAGTTACGCCACAACGATTGACAGTGATAAAAAAGTAACCCATGGTAAATATGAATTCTAATATGCATCTCAGGTCAGGGGATACTAATGAGTATGCCAATATCAAAACATCTTATGACTAAGATCCATGAAGATGATTTGATTCGAGTTACATCCAGTGTCATTATCTAATGGGGTCTGTGAGTTTGGTAGTCAACAACTTGAGATCAAAGTCAAGATAGTCTTAATTCGAAATCGTTCCCACGAGTCTGACCAACTACACATAATTTAAAATACAATATTCAAGGATTAAACGTATTAAAATCAAACACATTTATAAAAATTCGTAATTGCATTCAAATAGTAAATCAAAAAGGAATTAAAAGTAACTGTTAAAGTTCATACATCCAAATACTTATTCCAAACTGATGGTTAGCAAATCTAAGCCTGATCACATCCAGGATCATGCTTGTCTTGAGTCATGGGATTAGTGAACCGGTATGCTAGGTTTTGATCTGTGTATACTTTGCTTATCACGATGTCTCCACGTTCCACTATTTCCCGTATATAGTGGAACTTCCTTTAAATGTGCTTGGATTTGTGATGAGACCTTGGCTCTTTGGATTGAACTATAGAACTTGTGTTATCTGTATGGGTTTGCGAATACTCGGAACCACATCGAGATCGACAATGAACTTCTTCATCTAAGCAGCTTCCTTTGCAGCATCCAAAGCAACAATGTATTATAATTCGGTGGTGGAATTGGCAACTACACTATGTTCGGAGCTTTTCAGGAGACAACTCCTCCATCGAGAGTGAAAACGAACCCTGATTGTGAGCGAGAATCATCTCAGTCAGTCTGCAAGCCAGCATCAGTGTAATACCTTACAGTGAGCTCTTCCTCTAATCTTCCATAGATCAAGAAAATATCTTTAGACCTTCTCAAATACTTAAGGATGTTCTTAACAACAGTCCAATGAGCAAAACCAGGGTTTTACTAGTCATGCTTAAAACATATGAGACATCGGGTCTAGTAAATAACATATCATACATGATAAAACCAATCACAGAAGCATATGGAACAACTTCCATACGCTTAATATCAACGTCCTTTGAAGGAGATTGCGATTTGTCTAGTATAGTCCCTTTAGTCATGGAAACACCTCCTTTCTTGGAGTTTTCCATCCTAAAGCGAGTCATCATTTTATCTATGTATGTACTTTGACTAATACCCATAAGCCGCTTAGATCTATCCCTATAGATCTTTATTCCCATAATATAAGCTGGTTCTCCAAGATCTTTCATTGCAAAACAAATTCCCATCTAGTGTTTAACTTTGCTAAGCATAGGGATGTTATTTCCAATGAGCAAGCATAATACTATCCAGATACAATATGAGGAATGATATGTTGCTCGCATTTGCTTTTCTGTAAACGCAAGGCTCATCTACCAAACTTTTTGACTTTCTGGTCGAAATAAAGATTCCAACTACGAGACGTTTGTTTCAGTCCATAAATAGACTTCTTGCAAGAATGTGAAAGGTAGTCGAAGAGACAAATCTTGAACAAATAAGATAATCAAGGACCGGATCTGAAACAAAAATAGGATTCAGTCCCTGAATCTATGTGAAAGAAAGAAGTTGGAAAAAAAACAACATTACCAAGAAAAAATGAAGGAAAACTAAGAACAAGAGCAGGGACAAGGTTTATAAAGATTAAGGGTGAATGAAAGATTAATCATGATTTTGAAAGAAATCATAAGTTGAAAGACTGAATTTAAAAATTCGATTTTATTTTAGTATGGTTATGTTTGGTTTGTAAGCTTTAAATAAAGAAAATTAGATATAGAATAGTTTGAGGATTAAGTTAAAGTTAATTTTAAATAGGGTTAAAGATTTTTGCTTTATTTATTTATTTATTTTTTTTTGTAAGAGTCAAGAGTTTCAATAGAAAGAATGAGTCAAATTTTTTTAGATAAAGTTTGTTTCCGTGTTCTTGGGTCCGATTGCCAACAAATTTTACATAGTTATTTTTCAGGGTATTAACATGGGATCAGCAGGTCAGACCCTTAAAACGCCTTGCGCCGCCTACCCTGCTTATACAACTGACGGAGCATCCTGAGAATTTGGTTGAGTGGTAAGAGGTTTGTCCTTCCTAGTGGAGACGTATGATCAATTCCCGCTTGGACCACTTTGAAGAACATCTGGGTGAAGGGTCAAATCAGGACTTTAATCTCGGGTTCAAACCCGATGAGGACAAGGGTTAACGGATTTCAACACGTTCTCGAGCATCACGGGGTACGGTCTCAAGGCGGTCAAAAATTGAACCTTGTACATAGGTCCAAACATGATATGTTAACACGTGAGATCCTCAACCGTTGAAAAAAAAAATACAGTTGACGGGTCACCAACATTCGATTACAACATAAATACTGTATATGGACATAAATATTGAATGGATATTCGTTTATATATCTTATTATCTTGTTTACATGATACCTTTATCAGAGGGACTCCTCTGGAGAAACTACAGGGTTCGAAGGGTCCTTTTAACTCTCCGGCCAACCAAACAAGTATTGATAGATGTATATGAAATTTGTCGTTTCTTTGTTCTTTGACCCTTGGTATATCTTTAATCGATTAGTAGGATTAAAAGAGAAAGAAGAAAAACAAACAACTCAATCAGGTTTCTCTTAACCAATAAATGAATGAGTGAATGACCCTCTTTCTTCCAAAGAGCTCTTAGCTCAGTGGCATCAGGTGATGATGGTATGGAGCTCAGTGACCAATAGGTCCTGGGTTCAAATCTTGAACTAACACGGGGTTTTCCCAAGGGTGCTATGCATCCAGAGGTGGGTTTCCTCCTGGGTCAGGATCAGTCAGGGTGTCCCCGGGAAACCGGGTCTTCGACCATTTGGTCGGGTCACTTGACTTTCTAGCGGGGGAAAGCCCCGAGGCACTCCTGTGCTGTTGCTGATAAAAAAAAAAATGTTGTGTTTATTGTAGTTGAAGCATTTTTGAAGATGGTATAATTATAACATATGATTATAGTAATTTGAAAGTTACTCTATTCTCATATATGCTCTCATCCTACCTCTAATTTGTCCATACCATTTTGGGGCGTCAAAATTAAAAAACCGAGAGATTTGAGCTTACCAAAAAGAAGACATTTATACCTTGACTGTAAGATCTGTGGGTTGTATCCATTTTCTAATTGCATATTTAATTTATCTGCACAACCAATGTTGATTATTTGTATGGTAAATAATCAAAGTAGCCTACGACTGAAAAAATAGTCAATCATGTGCCATGTTTGAAACAAACCAAATAGAATTCAATTTGATCCATCTAAATAGAAAATTCCCTGATTAATAAGATTTACTCATTTACCAATTGTATAAGACTCCATAAACTTGTAAAATTTTAAGTTTTTAGAAGCTAATCGAGCTAAAAAAAACTAAAATTGCATTCTCATGTTCTAGGATTTGATTCCAGCAACTATTCAAATGATAAAATAGATGAAAATAACAAATAAAAAACAATTCAAAGATCAAATGAGAATTACGATTATGTAATGAAATAAATATAAATTATAGAGCTCAAAAGGGGGGACAGATAATTTTGTACCGAGCAGCGGCAAGCACGACACCCTCGTCATTGATCGTCGGAATTAGGGTTTTGTTCGTCAAATTAGGAAAACTGAAGTACGACACTCTCGTCATTGATCGTCGGGAATTAGGGTTTTGTTCGTCAAATTAGGATTTTTTTAATTAAATAAATTAGTTATATTAATATTTTGAATTTTTGTATAGTTTTTATATTATCTTAAATTATAAAATATTTTTAATTTGTTAGTTGTTAGTATCTAATTAAATATTTATCTTATATATCTAAAAAAGTATATTGCATTTTTTATCTATTAGATTTTGCAATACTTATCAGTTTCAGTCCACCGTTAAAAGAAAAAGGTCTCTAACGTTTAAAGTTTTATCAATGTTCATCTCTAACGTTTCAAGTCTTAAAATTTTTCATCCCTAACGTTTCAAGTGTTTACAGTTTTGTCCCAAATGTTTCAACTTTTAACAGTTTTCGTCCCTAACATTTCAAGTATTAACAGTTTTCGTCCATAACGTTTCAAGGCTTAACAGTTTTCTGTTAAAGGTTTAATGACAAAAAATTGTTAAAACTTCAAACGTTATGGACGAAAACTATTAAGAGTGGACTAAAACAGTTTAAGTCTTAAAATTTCTGAGAGGAAAATCGCACTTACTCTATTTAAATTTTGAATCTGACGTTTCATTAATTTGTACGTTTATCAACTAAATTTAAAGAATTTATATTTAAAAAGTATCTAATTAATAATTTTAAAATCTCAAAGCATAATTTATAGTTATAAATGTGTTAAACATTTATTCTTTTAAGTGTCCACAACATAATATCGTAATATATATATGCAAAGATTCAATGATAAATATTTAAATGTTGAGTATGTAACTCTCTTTAATACACGGGTTTTAAGCTAGTGATATGAAGGGGCGAAGCTTTGACTCTATTGGGCGGGGCGACCGCCCCTGCTCTATTTTTCTCCAGAAGTGTACATTTGGTACCCGGTAATTCAAATATTTTGATTACGTATGATCTCGTCTCTACTTTAAAAAAATATAAG
>WOUH02000022.1:3210168-3222027 GCA_009936405.2 Stevia rebaudiana | reverse complement strand
CCTCGCTGCTGCCGGAATTTAAAACCATAACAAACAAACATTGTGTGACTAAGGATAAACAAATCACAATCTTTTTTATTAAAAAAACCTTGTGTTTTTATTAGGTAATTAGATTGTGTTTATTAATTTACAAACAAATCACATAAGGAAAACTAATATAAATCGGGTTTGGATTAAAGACATTTAAAATGCACAGACATTAAACCTGATGTTACCAAAGGGGATTATTAGAAGATGCTTTATAAAATAAATAAAAAAAGTATTCCTTTTAATTTAAAACATTTTGGTAAATAGGAATTTTGCTGTTGTATTAATCTTTTTTCTTTTATTCTAAATGGTTCGTCCATGTGTAAACATAATTTTGATGTTTAATTATCTTTGGTTTATATTTTGCTTAGTTATTCTCTAATCATCATATTTCAGAGTATCCTCTTGAAATAAATTTACTTTTACGTTTTTGTGGTTAAAATTCATTAAAATGAAAATCCATTTTAAAGTTTTAAGTAGCCTATGATTCATAAAAGAGGTACTTTAACTATTAAGTCTCCTCATGTGTTAAGCATTAGAAGTCAATGTAGGTTCAGCATAAAAATTATTCTTAAGACTTTGGATTGTAACTGCTGGAATATATTATTTCCTAATGTACCCAAATATATTTAATCAAAATTCAAAATCTTACCTTAAGCCAAGTAAACACTTGCATCTAGCCTGCAAATGTTGAAAAACAACACAGAGTTTCAACCAATTTCCATAAAATGAATGATACTAAAATTTAAGAAAGAAAAAAAAAACGAAGAGCAAAGCAATTGCAGGTTAAGGTGGTTAGTTTAAATGGTCATGTCTTCATCGAATCATATTTAGCTAAACAGTTTAAGTTGGGTTTATTGTGATATAATTTGAGTTTGTAATGAGGCTAATGCATTTGACATACTAATTTACATTGGCCAATTTATTGAGGCATAATAATCAAAAGACAAACGGCGTTAAGCAGCTAAAAGCTTGCAAATTAATCACGACATATTGATCAAATCAGATACATTCCAAATTCCAAATTCAAAATAGCTGTCATATATATGAGATTTTTTTTAAATGAAATTTGTAATCTTCTTAGTTCTACTTATACGAACAAAATCATAATAAAACATAACTTGATTGTATTCAACAATCTTGTAAGGAATGTAGGTAATCGAAGCTAGTTCCGTTCAAACTCAAAATCGATCCAAATTCTTATCGAAACATGACGTAAAAATAAGCAAAATCATTGTTTTATCTTCATAATAAAAAAGATTTGAATAGTCATTATAATCGTATAAATCAATAATCAGGTAACGCGTTATCATATATACCCGCCTTGATATGAATACTAAAACAAATGTATTAATATACTAACATTCGCAAGAGACAAAGACACAAACTTTTATTTACGAAACACAGAATTATTCAAGTATCTGTATTAGTGCAATTTTCTATTTGTATCAATAGGCAAAAGCAAATGGAATGTTTTTAACAATCAGATAACAGAAGTAGTTGTATATTTGATTTAAATACAAAATTAAATTTGGAAATGACGTGACTGAAATTTGATCATTCATTTACAAATGGCAGTGAAATAATTTATAAAATCTTCGAGTTCTTCAACAAAAGAAAATTTTTGAATTCTATCGAATAAAAGCAATTGGTTGATCACCACCAAAACGCAGAAACACGTACCAAATCAACGAAGGGTATGGTTTCGAATTTGGATCAAAGGAATCACCGAAGTAAACCCTAGTTCTAATTTAGATCAAACGAATTCGAAATTATAGATGTACTATCATAAACGATGACAATAGCAATAGAAATACGTGATTAACAGACTAAATGATGTGTACCTTAATTTGAAGAAGACGTGATGATAGAAGCGGTCGCGAACGTTGGTTGTAGAAAAATCGGCATCATCGCACTATGGCGCAAAATTTTCATTAAGGTATTGGTTGAAGATGGTTGGTTTCTATGGCGTAAAACGGTTGTGTTATAATTCGTGAAAGCGATAGAAGAATGGTAGGCGATGGCAACTGAAGGGATGCGGTAGTTACGGTTGGGAGAAACTTGAAGGGATGCGACGGTTACGAAGTTTGAACGGCGTGTGAAGAAATCGGCGAGGATGGAAACGGATAGAAGATAACGGCGATGTTAAGTTGTTTAACGGAGACAACGCTTATTAATATATATATAATGTTTGTTTCTTTTACGCTCTGCCCAACTTACTTGGTTTTCATTACTCTTTTTTTAATTTAAGTTTTATTTGTGATTTTTATTGTATGAACATGTTTATGAACAATGAATTATTTCCAATTTAATTGAACAAAATGTTCCAAGTAAATCCATGAAAGTTATTGAGCCAAAAAACTTTTAGTCTATATTAAATAGCATTTTTTTATTATCTCAACATGAAAAGACCGCCCACGTGATACATGGCTATCACCATACATCCAACTATCCAATAATAAGGCCACCCCCTCCCCTACCCTCTCATTGTCTAATTTGTCTCATTTAAGTTCTTGAAGTGTAAACTTGCATCACTTTAACAAGGACATTTCACAAAACTCCTGGTGTTATGAACTTATGATAGTAGTAGGTCTTAAATAAAGTTTATGGCTCGTTTTAGTTCTATACTCTATCACAAAATTTAGAAAGACTTTTAATGTTGTGCATTTATATATTATTGTTTTTGATTTAAGGTTGTAGACAAGTCAAGTTGTCAAGGGTTGTTTAGTAATCTCTTAATCTTTGAATCGGTAAAGAGGTAATATCTGTTTGTTGCACCTCTTAACGGTTCGGGGAGCCTCCTCTTAATGGGTAAGTTTCATAAAAGGCTAAATGATTCAGAGTCTACCTCTTAATTAGTTACCCATGTTAATAGTCCAAGCACAGTTTTGCCAAATAGCCCTTGAGCCCGAGCTCGATTAAGATCAAACTTTCATCTGAACAAGAGAGTTCGTCTCGTTTACTTTCCAACTATGTCTAATACTTGAGCTCTAATTGTGAATCCATGCTAGGTTCCTAAATGCATTTAGTTATTCTTAAAAAATGTGTATATATAGACACTAGTTTTAAATATTTGTTTGTTTATAATGAAATTCATAATTAGATATTACACAATATATATTATATTGCTTATATACTATAAAACATATAATAATATTTCTTATGTGACTACATATTTTAATTACGTAAATATTATAATACTTAGACTATGCAATACAACAATAGGTTTGTTTAAGAAACTTGGCTTCAGCCGGCTTGAATCGTTTACACCCTTAATTTGATTTGAATTTGTGGTTTGTAAATTGTAAACTAGTTCTTTAATAACTTGCATATCTACAAAATGTAGAATCTATAACATTTATGTAAACATTATCAGATACTAGCGCGTTCCCTTGGAGGTAAAGTTGTCCGTGCAACATCCGGGTGGGATATAGGAGTTCGAACCATTCATTTCTCAACTTCCATAAACACTCTCTCTAATATGAAACTACCCACTCGACTATCCTTGATCGAATGTCATCGTGACGAGGTACATGTTACAATTTACATTTTTTAAATGTTATAAACAACAATGAAATCAACCTTGTACGTTGTCTTTAGAATTTAAATATAATAATCCTTGTGGCGTGACAAGTTAGGTTCGAGAACTCCCGTCTAAGGTAGAAGTCTTGGCGTCATCAGATAAGACGAAGGTTGAGATGTTTAAGTGCGGGGATCATATTATGGGTGTTCAAGGTCACCCTGAGTATACTAAGGATATTCTTACGCATCTTATTGATCGCCTTCTCCAGCGCAACTATATCGAGGTACAACTCTAAAATCTTTTTTAAATTAATTAATTAGAAAATGAATTGATAGCATAAAATTAAAGTAACACACACTATCAGTTTATATAAAAAAATCTCGTAACTAAATATCAATATAAATTAACGTCTGTTTCTAGCACAATTTTCACAATGTGAAGGCTATATATGTGATATATTTCATGACTATAAATAATTCGTCAACTTTTTTATTGATGTGACATGCTATTTTTTTTAAAAACGTAGCCACTTGTAATTTATCAAAGAAATTATCTTGACTATACTCTATATTTTTACTGCATCTTATCATCAAATTTTACTCGCGTATGGATATTAATAACTAGTAATTTTTGTAAAAACAAAATTCACAGATAAGTGTATTTTATACAAGTTCGATTCTTTTTTACTTGTTAATGGATTTTTTTTAATTAAGAATATTAAAATATTTTAGTATATTAAATTATATAATTCTATGAATTTTCACTATATTGACGTATTAAGATATATGAATTTGAATACATTTAGAATGGCGTAAGTTAACATGTTAATCCTTTCACCAAATCTGACTCGTTTTTTGTATTGATAAAACTTTCATTTAAAGATATAAAATATAACGAGTCCATTTGTACCACAAGTCTGTAGACTACGACATCTCTACTGTCTAGTGTGCATAGGTGATAGGTACACGTGTAGATAATAATTTTAGAGATGGTTGAATGATTTTCTTTAGCTTTTGTATTTTTTCAGTTATAGAGCCCACAAATAAAAAACGAGAGGATTGAATTTGTGATTTTTTTTTTATTTTTTTTTTTCATAGGAGTCGAATGCGATAAAAGGGAGAGATAGCGTCAATGAGCATGAACCAGACAGAGAGGCTTGGAAACAGCTATGCACCAGCTTTCTAAAGGGGAGATTGTGATTAATGAAAAAAAACAATAATGTAATCTTAAAATAAACATGTCTGGTTTTATTAAATGTATATATTATTTATCTTTTTTATTTCAATGTTCTTTTCCTTTATGGAATTATGAAAGTATGTATATATATTGATTCTTAACTTTCTAATGTTATCAAGTTAAATCAGATTTCAGTGTTTGTGACTTGTGAATTTAAAGTCATAGTAACTATGAAAAACATAGTTACAATGGCTGTAACAAGAGTGTGGGGGATTTTTACGGCACCTAATCGACTTTAATATAATAATAAGTAATATATATTATTATTAATAAGAGAAACATGAAGAAAAGTTTGAAAGTTGGCTATATTGTAGGTTTATATAAGATAGATTGAAAGATGATGATTTGATGACAAGGTAGTGAAAGATGTACGTTGAAGAATGCAAGATAACATTTAGTCTAAGAAAAAAACATTATGCATCATATTACATTATTATCTTGAGCTTAATAAAAAACTTTAAATATTTAGTATCGAATAATTAGGAAGTATAAACTGATATTGAAAATAAAACAAGCAGGTAAAAATTCTTAGAGAATATAATTGACAACGTGACAATATGAGTTGCTTGTATATAAGCTACACTATAAAATATAATATGTTATATGTTTGTACTCCACTAAAAAGTCCGAGAGAATTCAATTCTTTATTTATTTTTATTTTTTTTGAAAGGCGAAATTTCATTAGCACAAAGCAACAAGAGATCCTAAAGCAAGACGCTAATGGCTCAAAGAACATATACAACAACCAGAAAGTCAGTCATCAAAATCAAATTTACATCACCAAACTAAAGATTTCAATGTTGACTGACTCTTGACTCAGAGGACTCCAACTGCCTTGATCTCATCTCGTTGATGATAAAATGGATAGATACTTGTTGCCCCTCTAACACCTTCTTGTTTCTCGCCTTCCAGATGGCCCAACGGGCAATAAAGATAATTGACTGGACTAGCTTCTTCTTGATGACATTCCCATGCAACGTTAAAGCCATAAATAGGGGAGATTGTGCACCACTCATACACCATTTGCCACACCACCGTAGCCACGTTGCAAGAGGAGAGAAATCTTTAGTTTAATTAACTTAAAACTCCATATGAAATCTACGACAAACACATTAGATGAAGTGAATAGATTCATATAGAGATCGAGAGAATGCAACCCTAGAGTATAGAAAATGAATTTAAGAATCTTTGTAGGCTTGTAGCATTTATAGTCGTAGGCTTAACTTGTAGTGCCTAGAAAATGACGTTTTGACTTTAGAGGGTTTACCGTATAAGGTTGGGTGTAGTGGTAGGTGGTGGGGACGTGGTGGCTGATGTGGCACCCCAATCACGCCCTAAACACTGTGCCGGTGAGGTCGTGAAGAGGGGAGGCGTGGAGGGGGTAACGGTGTGAAGGGGAAGAGAGTGTAGCGTTTTGAAACTTGGAAAAGGTGACTAGGTGAGAGAGGTTTGCGATGGAGGGATGATGGTGGTGTTAGGCGACCACCTTGTCATCTCCAACGATGGCTCACAAGCGTGGTTACATCCTCTTGATTATCATGCCCAGTTTGAGAAATAGAGAAAAAGGAAAAGAGAGGAGGTGCTGATTACCCAGTTTGAGTATTCTCGGCGAAAAAGGCGTTTTCCGTCGTCCTCCTTAAACCCCGATATCCTCCTGATTACCCTCGATCTTATTCAGTTCATGTGTGTGTGAAAGCCAAATCGAGAGAGAGAGAGAGAGAGTCCACGATGATAGTCGGTGGATGCTGATTGGTGGCGGTTTTGCACTCCGGCGGTGATGGATTGACGCTATATTAGAAGAATGGTGGTTAGCGACTTCGGGTTCTAACAGTGGCAACCAAGACGGTAATGTATGTTATGCCTTTGATCGCCTTCTGGTTCATCAGTTTGGGTTTCTCAATGTTTTGAACTAACTTATCTTAATCAATGTTCGTAGAATCAGCTTTGCCTCTTCATAAAAAGTACCAACAGATTCCGCTTGAATGCATATCTTAAGATTCCGCTTGAATGCATATTGTAAGTTTAAATGTTTTACAAGTACTTGGGAGGAGGTTTGGTTGTAGGATGAGTTCTTGATTAGAAATCTATATGCATAATCTAACATATGCACATCTCAATAACGCGCGAGTTCAGTATATTCAAGCCTCCATCATTATCTAATATATACATATGCATTTTTTTTTGTACGATTAATAGCAATATTGTTTATGTTGTAGTACAAGTGGTCTGCACCCTATGATATTTGAACACTTCCTTTTTTGATAAATCTGTATTAGGAAGTTAATTAATGGAACTGTTAATGAATCATTATTAATTACTTGATTTATGCGGTAAACCCTCTACCAACTTTCTATTTGGGTTTTGAACCTATGACCTCAGTCAATCTAAGTCTTATAAGAATAATGAAGTGATACTGAGCTAGAAGCTCGTTAACACTAAGAGTTCAATTCTTTGATTATTGTCGTAACCAAGAATATGACTCAGTTTGAGAATCATAAAGTGCTACTGCACTAGATACTTGTTGGTACTAATTCAGTTATTCACTTATTTGATTATTGTGGCAATCCATGTTAGGACTCAATTTATGTTTGTGTTGATGCCTTGCAACCTAAATTAAGGCTTACTTTATATAATCTGGATACTCGTTTAGTATTTGAACCCAAAGTTCTCGAAACCTGATATTTTGAATTCAAATACTCAAGTATATCATCATAAATTTTCGAATCTACCTCTAATAAATCATTACAAAAAATATCACATAGAAACTTCTCCTAAAATAATGGAATCTTATTTAAATCAAATAAAAATTATTTTAAAGTTGAGTAAAATCAGTTTTCGTCCCTGAGTTTTGGAAAGCTTAATAGTTTCAGCCATCTTTAACGGACTAACAGTTTCAAGCTTTTAGCCTTAAAATAATGTAAAATTCATATACAATTTTAGGTTTCTAATAAAAAATATTGAGTTATGAAGAAAGAAAAACGTATTTTACTCATTGTTATATTATTTTTCATAAATTAAGAATGTTTTATTTTTATAGTTTAAACACTTCTTTTTAGTTTTATTTTATTTATTAGACAATCAATAAAGTCCATCAAAGTTATTGTTTAAGCTTTTCTTTTGGGTTGTGTTATTCATGCACCTCAAATTCATACTTTTACAACCCTATACGTATAGGTATATATGGTGCGTATAGGGCCCTAACAATTAAAAAAATCTGACATTTTTGTCTGGCGGCTAAATCTATACGGGTCGTATAAACATCCCCCGTATTGACCCCCATATAGGCGTATACTTGGCGTATTGTTTTGCTTCATCTTGTTACGCATATGTGAGTTGGGGTGTAAGAATATGGATTGTGGTGTTCAAATAGCAAACCCTTTTCTTTTTTACTTTGGTTTTATTCTTTATAATGTAGTGCTTCAAAAATTGTTTTAAGTTATTTTTTATAATAACATTATGTATAATAATTACAATCATCTCATATAACCAAAATATCTATGTATAATTATTTATAACACTTATAATGATAAGTATAATGATTAAATCCATTCATAAACATGTGTAATACACGGGTATATACCTAGTATCAAATACACCAGTTATTCGAATTTCAAAACCTCAGTAACTTATGACACCTCAATTAAATTACTCTATGTATAAATATATATATTTGTAATTTTTTTATACAAAAACTAAAAAGACTATATAAATGTAAAAAATAGAAGTTACCCAACCCTTTTTTACTTTTATTGAAAAAAAACTCGCTTAAATTTTACCTCCCTCTCCAAGTTTACTTGGGTAAGGGTATTCAAAACTCCCCCACACGTCTCCCTCTCTCTCTAGAACACCCCTTTTTAAACATACTCTCTCTCCTCCACTCTTCTATTCATCCTCTAGGGTTTCATCATCCATACTCTTCAATTCCAATTCGATCTATCTGAACTCCAAATCCGTTCAAATGGGCGACGAACCGGTGGTTCCTCAGCAGCAACAACCTCCGTCTCCGGCGAATGCTGACGCCGCTCCTCTCGGCTCCAACGTCATTTCAATGGTCAACAAGCTGCAAGACATATTCGCTCAAATTGGCAGCTCGTCAACCATCGAGCTCCCGCAGGTTGCCGTTGTCGGTAGCCAAAGCAGCGGGAAATCCAGTGTGCTTGAAGCTCTTGTTGGTCGGGACTTTTTGCCCAGAGGTTCGGATATCTGCACACGTCGACCACTCGTGCTGCAGCTTATTCAGATCAAGCGGAAACCTGATGGTACGGATGAAGAGTATGGTGAGTTTTTGCATTTACCGGGGAAGAAGTTCTTTGATTTCAATGAAATTCGCAGGGAAATTCAGGTGTTGTACTTCTATTCTATCGGTTGTTGTTACTCCAATGTTTTGTGTTTTAGCTTATTGTTATTGAACAGTGGTAGACAAATTTTAGTACTTTAGTGTCGCATTTTGGATCTTCGTACGTGTTTTTGGAATTAATAATTTAGGAGTGTCCTGAATTTCAAAATCCTGTATGAACATTGTATGAAGCAAACAAACAAATGTATCAAACACATTGTATGCAGTTAATCTGTTAATATCGTTTTTGCTCAAGTGTAAATTGTCCAAATATGTGATGGCATTAAGAACTAGGTTTATTTTTGCTTCTGAAGTGTGGAAGAATCGAAACATTTTACCAATGATTAATTATTCAGGCAAGTATACACTACTTTTCTGATTTAATTGCATATTCAAGTATCAAAGCCAAACTTGAGATTTGAAAGTAAACAAAGTTGTCATTTTCGCTATGATGTTTAATCGAGTTTACACAAGAAACTTTGAAAAAGCAACATTAGAGCAACTTAATGCTAGTATAGATGAAAATACGACATTAGTTCTCGAGTTCAGTCTTACTTTTTTAAAGAAACAGCATATGATAAGTTCATAACAGTCGCATCTCATTTATATATACAAAATTAAGTTTTTATTAAGATTTGACCACTGACTTTTTATTTGACAATCTGGAAACTCTAGGCTGAGACCGATAGAGAAGCAGGAGGAAACAAAGGCGTATCTGACAAACAGATTCGGTTAAAGATTTTTTCACCTAATGTTCTTGACATAACTCTAGTTGATTTGCCCGGAATAACAAAAGTTCCTGTTGGTGACCAACCATCTGATATCGAAGCGCGTATTAGAACAATGATTATGTCATACATTAAGCTTCCAAGTTGTTTAATTCTTGCTGTTACACCAGCAAATTCTGATCTTGCCAACTCAGATGCACTTCAGCTTGCTGGAAATGCTGATCCAGATGGTAAATGCTAAATAAATTTATCATGAATATGACATATTGTTTGAGTTATCAACAATATCTTGCTAACATGATCTTTTTTTTTTTTTGGTTTTATCTCTCAGGTTACCGAACTATTGGTGTGATAACAAAGGTACATAAATCAAAGTTTGAGTCAAGTTTTTATTTTTTATGGTGTTATTTTATTTTGTTATTTTCTGATGGTTAATCATTATTTTGCTTAGTTGGACATTATGGACAGAGGAACAGATGCTAGAAAGTTTTTGCTGGGAAAAGTGATTCCTCTTCGACTTGGTTACGTGGGTGTTGTAAATCGTAGTCAAGAGGTACGCATATTATATAATCAATTTTAATCAAAATTTAATTATGATTATGTCTTTCCAGATATGTATTTATTTTGCTAATTTTAGTTTTTATAAAAGATGACTATCTTGTTTGTTAACACTATTTAAAGATCCTAAAACTTTACAGCACAACTATGGGTGATTTTTTTAATTATTTTATTTACAGTTTTTTTTTTTCTCACAACTTATTGACATTTATAAATAGGATATTATGCTGAACCGGACCATTAAAGATGCACTTGTGGCTGAGGAGAAATTCTTTCGCAGTCGTCCAGTATAACATTTTTCCAAATTTTTTACAATTTAGTGGTTATGGATTTTTCATTTTATAACTAATTATTGCTGTTTAGGTTTATAATGAACTTGCTGATCGTTGTGGAGTGCCTCAGCTGGCTAAAAAATTAAACCAGGTATTTTGTAATCTGGTTAAACACTTTTGAAACTTTCACTCATGATCGAGATGATAGTGTTAAGATAAACTACTTTATTTAGTTATTTTCCTTTTTTTTCTTATTATTTGTAGATTCTAGTACAACATATCCAAACAGTGCTACCAGGGTTGAAAGCGCGTATTAATGCTCAATTAGTTTCTATGGCAAAGGAGTATGCTAGCTATGGAGAAATCACAGAATCAAAGGTAGCCAATGAAACTGTTTTTTTAATTTAGTTTTTATAATTTTTAATTCAGTTATTGTCTGGTTTTAATCTCTCTACTATTAATTGGAACCTAAGACCTTTTTATAATTATATTCTGGTTTTTATTATTATTTGTGTTTTAACTTATCTTTTTAATAATCTGCAGGCTGGAATGGGAGCTCTTTTACTAAATATATTAACAAAGTATTCAGAAGGTTGTGTGACTTTTCTTGCTTTTTGTATTTTTTAATGATAAAGTTTAATAAATTTCTTTATTCTGAGTTTTTAATTTATATTGATTTTTTTTAAATAGCTTTCTGTTCAATGATTGAGGGAAAGAATGAAGAGATGTCAACTGCTGAGTTATCCGGAGGCGCAAGAATCCACTATATATTCCAGTCAATATATGTTAAGAGTTTAGAGGTGTGTGTAGTTTGAGTTTATCTGTTAAGCTTTTATCTCTCATTTTTTATACAGTATAACCTCTTAAAATAAATAATTTTTTGTCTTGAAATGTTATTATATGGTGTTATCATCTACCTCTAATAAAAGAGTAACATAAATGCCATGTGGCATTCTCTCAATTTTTTAAGAGTTCTTTGATTATTTAAATTAACTAAATTAACATTTTGAATTCTTTTATACTTCTTATTCTTTTTTAAATTATAATGGTTCTTTACTTATTCAAATTGACTAAACTAACAATTTGAATTCTTTTATACTTATTATTATATTTTAAATTATAAAATATATTTAAATTTCAAAATCATTTAAATTTGTTATTATCTAATTAAATATTTAT